>CAIGQQ010038184.1:2797935-2815200 GCA_903798035.1 Danio albolineatus
CATGCGCACACACATACTGTATGCACACAAGCATGCAAAAAAACTTCTACACGTGCATGTACACACACACACAAACACGAGCACATACACACATACGCAAACATTTGCATACAAACACGCAAAAACACATGCACACACACACATACTATATGCACAAAAACATGCAAAATAGCACACACACATGCACACAAACATGAGCACATACACAAACACATGCATACAAACACACAAAATTCACGCACGCAGAGATACAAACGCAAAAACATATGCATACAAACACGCAAAAACACATGCACACACACATACTGTATGCACAAAAACATGCAAAAAAACACACACATGCACACACAAACACAAGCACATACGCAAACACATGCATACAAACATGCAAAAAACTCGCACATGCACACAAACGCAAAAACACTTGCACACAAACACACGCACAAAGAAAAGCATGCACAAACACACGCACAAACAAGCACACATGCAAAAAACCTCAAACACGCACCTCACACACACACAAAAAAACGCATGCACACAAATACAAAAACATACAAGCACACACACACACACACAAGTTTGGCATGAATGTTGATTACACAGGGGCTCAATTGCTGCATTACACCAGATACATGGACAGCAGCCCCATGCTCATCAGCTCCTATATGAGCAGGGAGAGCTCAGAAATCTTTGCTCATGATGACAGAAAGGAAAAAAAGCACACATAAATGGTGTGTGTGCGCGCGCGTGTGTGCGCTGACTGTCGCTCTCTGACTCTAATCTAAGAAGTCAATTTAATAAAACCTGAGAGAATCAAATCCCAGCTCAGAGAGGAGGGGTCATGAGTGGAAATGAATAAGAGAGATTGAGTTTAATTCATTTAAACGGCCCCTCACACACACACACACACGCACATCTCTTATTTTCTCTGATCTATTTCATTCCTCTGATCCTCCCATTAACAATAAAATCCCCTGAGCGACTCAAGAAAAAACAAAAAACACACCAACAGATCATAAGAACACAGATAAAACAGATAATAGACTCAAAGATCACACACACACACGCTCTACCAAAGCCCCACAATGAGGCTGGTGGGTGGACAGAGACCCCGGAGAGAGATATTTATAATTGAACTCACACCCTCAGACATCTGCCAACACTCTGATCTCACACTCACTGCAGTTTTTTACCTCCATTTCATTCTGTTGGCTTTTTTGTAGACTACTTTTGTGTGTGGATAATCATCACATACACATTGCAGCTAAATTTGGCTGTCAGCTACCAATTTGGCAATTACCACCTGAAAAATGCAGGTTATAGATTTACGAGAACAGAAGTTGGTGATCTATTTTATTGTACGTCACAAAAATTACCACTAAAGGTCCTGCCGGAAAAAGTCCGACATTTTCGTAATATGCGTTTTTCCGTATTGATATGCGGAAAAATTAATCACACACACAAACCTTACACACTGAGTCCGATGTGTATTAATGAATCCATCATGAAAAAAATGCAAAACATTTCAAAGTGCGTTCAAGTAGTGATACTACAAGTACTTCAAGTAGTTCTCCAAAGTAAAAAAAAGAAAGAAAGAGGAATGTACATTCATATAGTGCTAATCCAAAACTAGCCTTCATGAAGAGGAAGGAGAGTTCAGCTCATTATCAAAGATCTGCACTGGATTATCCCCAAATGCAAAGTTCATATCAGGAAATCAGTGAGTTTTGATACATAACTTGTGATACTTCACACATTCACATATCGTCACCTTGGAATTATAAGGTTCTATCTACGTTCTGAATGATTTTGAGATATTGAGCTTCAAAGTGTTTGCATTTCATAGCAAACAGCATGTGTGTAACATTTGTTTTTTTAAATAAAAAGACTTAAAACGTAAACAACTTCTAAAAAACATCCCATAATGTAAATAAGTTGTCAATTAATAAGAATATGTCAATAACTCAATTTTGACAAAAATGTCACCTTATAATTCTAAGGTGACGATATGTGTATATATACTGTATATACAGTTGAAGTCAGAATTATTAGCCCCCCTGAATTATTAGCCCCCGTTTATTTCTTTCCCCAATTTCTGTTTAACGGAGAGCAGATTTTTTTCAACATATTTTTAAGCATAATAGTTTCTCTCATCTCTAATAACTGATTTATTTTATCTTTGCCATGATGACAGTAAATAATATTTTACTGGATATTTTTCAAGACACTTCTATACAGCTTAAAGTGACATTTAAATGCTTAACTAGGTTAATTAGGTTAACTAGGCAGATTAGGGTAACTAGGCAAGTTATTGTATAACGATGGTTAGTTCTGTAGACTATCAAAAAAAATAGCTTATGGGGGTAATAATTTTGACCTTAAAATGGTTTGAAAAAATTTTAAACTGCTTTTATTCTAGCCGAAATAAAACAAATAAGACTTTCTCCAGAAGAAAAAATATTATCAGACATGCTGTGAAAATTTCCTTGCTCTGTTTAACATAATTTGGGAAATATTTAAAACAGAAGAAAAAAAATAATAATCAAAGGGGGGCTAATAATTCTGACTTCAACTATATATACAGTGAGAGAGAGATACAGATACATACAGTATCTTTACACACAGACACAGCTATAGACAAAAGTGAAGAACACTTCATTTCACTATTACAAAGCTCTCTCCCAAGACCCCTCACCTTGCATCGTAATGCCATCATTACAGCTCAACTGGACCTGAACTGGGTTTCTGTGCAATTGTGTGACTAGAAGCCCTCTATCAGGCCTCAAAAAGTAGTTCTGCTGACTGAACAGATATATTTCTCATTTACTTAAACGTTCTGCACTGAGGGACTTCAAGCTCGCTGCAGCTGACAGCCAGAATGCAGGAGCGCTCTGATTTCTAGGTCAGATACTCTGTGTGTGTGTGTGTGCGTCCGGCTAAAGCTGTGACATTGTGAAAATGACTCTATTATTGTTGGATTTCCAATTTAACCTCTTTCACAAATGATCTAGGGCATTGTTCTGAGTTTACAGAGACTAACCGATGCCTCTAGATTGCATGTTTAGCAACCAAGTGTGTGTTTCACAAGCTTACGAAAGAAAAAAGAAAGAAAAAAAACAACGGAAATGTGAAAACACTTGAAGGTTCTAATTTTAAGTTTTTGACTCTTCTAAAGGATGAAAATACCATAATATATTTGCAGATATTTAAGAAACATGCCAAGTGAACATACTTGTTTATCTGAAAAACAATGCTAAAGTCAGTTATTCTGCTTTGAAAATGTCTCTTACGTGTCGCAACGTCTGTCTTTGTTTTGGTCATTTAACCCACCCAATGCCAGTTTAGCCAATTATGTTTCAGCACCCCGGGATGCCTGTGTGGCAATCAGTGTACTTCATTTATTCAGTCAGGAAGGCTCTCAAAGTGTGTTTCAAAAAATGTGACCTCCGGTGGAAAGCAGCAGAGTCCAAAATGAGACGCAGATTCAGAGTTCCACATGAGGTTGTTAATTAGCAAATAATATAAATATTATGAACGTCAACATAAGGTGAGCAGATTACATTGTAACCCCATGACCTAACAACACACTATGTGATAAGACTTGCAGTGATAAGCAATTTGGCTGTTTGTTCATGACAAAAAACAACAGAAATTTAAATACAGCAATTCAGAAGCTCAGAATACGAGCTTGAAAAACGAAATGGTAGGGTTTACAATCTAATTGAAACATATTAAACCTCTTTTGCCGTTGCTTTATTTAGTACACGATTTACATCAGCTTTTGTTGGTGTTGTCAATCTGGCAACCTGCTCTTACGTGTGATTTGAACCAGGGGTGCAATACCTAGTTCAACCACTGGGTGTCAAACTTACATACTGCACCTTTAAAATCAGCTTGTATTAAAATGCTAGGAATTTCCCATTATATGATGTTATTTGTTTGCCTAATTGACATCCCAACAGCTCATAATGTGCACAAAAATCCTCTGATTATCCCAAAATCATGATATCAGAAAAACGGAAAAGGGCGTATCAGATTGCCGCATTGACAGCCGTTTCATCTATTTGGTTTAAACTAATATTTTCCGACAGCTTGTAATGAAGCTGACTGGCCGAAACAAAACAAAACAGGAAGCTTTAAGGTGGCTATACATAATATACTGTTTGTATAACACAGTGCACACATACACACACTCCTACACAGCATTTCCCTCTAAAACCAGTTACAACACCCCCACCCGCACACTGTGGCCCCTTTAAGATCCACTTCCCTCTGCAGATTTGTGAGGATAATTCCCACAGTTCCATTCTGAGGAATGACACCCACTTCCTGTTCCCTGAGGGCTCTTACAGGAAGTGGTCTTCCTGTCTGGCTAAGCCTGTGTTTGTTTTAGTCACAAGAAAACATGCAACTCTCACAAAACCCAAACAAAACTGCCCCACAATTTGGGTTTTATCAAAGCCCTTGAGAATGTCTTTACACTACTGATGTTAATTTCCACACATTCCTGTGATTATTGAAATGAAGAGTTCATTAACCCTAATAACATGAGATGTGTCTACTTCAGTCACACATGAGCTATGTTTGCAGTCACAGATGCAAATTAGGCACAATTTCAAAGACAGCAACTTGCCTGAAGAAAGTTGTATGTAGAAACATATAATATACTCACCTGTGAATGGCTGAAACCATGGTGGGCGGAGTCGGTCACTATAAATAGAGCACCTCACGCTCAGTTCAGGGTGGGAGTCGTAGGAGTTTAGAGGTGTGAGTAGTGGTGAACGGTTGGTTGGAAAGTATTGATTCTGGAAAGCGATTATTTTGGATTTATTTTGTTACATTACATGTAACATGTTACATTACAAACGTTTTTTTTGTGTGTTTGTTTTGTTGTTTGTTTATTTTTGTATATATTTTGATTATTTTGGGGATTTTTGGACACATTTTTTTACACTGTAATTAAACGCACCTTTGCACCATAGTGCTACATCGGCTGAGCCATCATTTATTTTTGTCTTGCTGCACACGTACCCTAACAACGCCTCTGTGTGACAGAAAAACATCACTTCCTGACAAACTATCACCAAAATACTCCATCTTTGAATGGACAAACAGCAAAACCACATAGAAAAAATGTGCAGCTTTGAAAGTACCCATGTTCCTGTGGACAGGGCCGGAGGTAACCTCTTAATGGTTAAAAATAACGACTAAGGAGTCATTCACACACAGCTCTTTCCTCCATTCCAGTTCGCTACTACCAATGCGCTTGGTCACACGTGTGACCATTGCGCTCCACTATTGGATGTTCTGAAGCACCTCGTACATGAGGGCCACTTTTTTAAGATGCCATATCATTTCTTTCGGCTCAGTCCCTTTATTAATCTGGGGTCGCCACAGCGGAATGAACCACCAACTTATCCAGCATATGTTTTACGCAGCGGATGCCCTTCCATCTGCAACCCATCACTTGGAAGCATTCATTCACACACATACACTACGGATAATTTAGCCTACCCAATTCACCTATACCACATTTCTTTGGACTGTGGGAAAAACTGGAGCACCTGGAGGAAACCCACGCAACCACGGGGAGAACATGCAAACTTCACACAGAAATGCCAGCTGACCCAGCCGGGGCTCGAACCAGCGACTTTCTTGCTGTGAGGCGAATGTGCTACCCTCTACGCCACTGTGGCCTCTTAAGATGCCACATTGTTAAAAGAATTTCAACGTTTATATGCAGTGGCGCTCATCAGTTCCAAATAAATGGACCAGCTAGAAGAACCAGCATATGTTGTGACGATCTGTGTCTATAGTAGTAGGGCGGCATTACAATTTTTATATTTGATGGCAACATGGTGGAGGAAGCACTCAGAATGGATGTGTTTAGATATCCTTAAATTGGCTAGAGTTTAAAAAACAAAATCTATTTTAGAGCGCTGAGTCTATTTAGACACAGACGTATTCTGTGTGAATGGTGCCTTTTATCAGTATCAGCAGCACCATTTGAGATGTATAGACCGGCAACTGGTGCATGTGTGTGTGTGTGTTCATGTACAGGGTTCATCCACATTTTTACTTCTAAGATTCTATGACTATTCCATGATTTTTCCAAGACTTTCCAGTAAATTTTCATGACCTAATGTTTCATGCAATGTCTACATATGTGTAGTAAAAGAAAAACAACGCATGTTCAACTTTATTACAGCATATCATAAAACATGCAACAATCTATTCAGTTTTCATTTATATTTAGATCGATGTAAAATTGGCATTTCTGTGTGGAGTTTGCATGTTCTCCCCGTGGTTGCGTGGGTTTCCTCCGGGTGCTCCGGTTGCCCCCACAAGTCCAAAGACATGTGGTATAGGTGAATTGGGTAGGCTGAATTGTTCGTAGTGTATGAGTGTGAATGAGTGTGTATGGATGTTTCCCAGAGATGGGTTGCAGCTGGAAGGGCATCCGCTGCGTGAACCATATGCTGGATAAGTTGGCGGGTCATTCCGCTGTGGCGACCCCAGATTAATAAAGGGATTAAGCCGACAAGAAAATGAATGAATGAACAGATATCCGTTTTCCATGACTTTTCCAAAACTTTGTGGATTTTTTCAAAACTTTTCCAGGCCTGGAAAACGCCTTGTCAAAATGCCATGACTTTTCCAGGTTTTCCATGACTGTATGAACCCTGCATATAAGCCATTAAATTTTTTTTGTAATGTGTGCATATGATGCTGTGCCTATCAAGGAAAACCTGGAGAAAGCAAAAAGCTAACACAACACTGGATGTCAAACTGATGGCCTGTTCTGCTTCTCCAAGTACAGTAGAGGAGAATTTTGAATAAATTAATTCCTGCTTGCTTATTTTTTTTCCTGTTCATCTGTTTGAAATGTTTTAGATGTACAGTAAGGCCTCAAACATGTCACATTAACAGGGTATATGCAGGAATCCTAAAGGAAATTTAAAAACCTTTTTAAGACTTTTTAAAGACCTTCTCAGGATATTTTAAGACCTCGTCACTACTTGAAATTCTAATCAGTATCAAACCTTTAACTCAATAAACATTTGCTAATTAACAGTTGTAGTTAAATAAATGAATGGAGCACAACTGTGCAACAGAACTCAGATAAGCTCGGAAGAAACAAACCTTGAAAGAATGAATTACATGGTTGTTTTCAGCGACAGGTTTCAACCACTGTTTAAACTCGTCTTTCTCCAACCAGGAGTACGCAAACTTGCATTATCAAATTTTTTGGGCTGTTTTGCTCTATGGTTTTGCTACATGTGGAGAGCGTCACATCACCTTCGCCCATTTGTCGCAAATTACATGACATCACCCGGACAGAAGAGCATGGCCGAACACACCCGGCTCGAACCAATCAAGGGAAATAAATTTATTTATGCTTTTTTGGAGTCAAACACTTTGGACAACGCTTGAACAAAATGGGATTTTCGTAAAAATGGGATTAAGACATTTTAATACCTTTTAAGGGCCTTAATTTTCTCATAATTGATTTATCAAATTTTTAAACAATTTTTAAGACCCTGCAGACACCCTCATTAATGGAAATCAACCATGTGAAAACAACCATAAATTGATCAATGTCATATTGTGGAAGCAGACTGGATGGCATTCATTAACCTGATGACAGAACTTCGCATTTCTGCATTTCTGAAATGCTGATTATAAATGAACGAGTACCTGTCTGAAGAGGAGGGGTGTCCATTGCGTCCGTTCTGCTTCTGTGTGTATGGTGAATCTGGAGGGGTGTGGATGCGATGGTATCCTCCGTGCTCCAGAGAGCCGATGCCTGCGTACGGAGGCTCCTCGGGAGGAAGTGAGGTCAGGGTGGAGCGGCTGAAGTCCTGGATCTCAGCATAGTCTCGCTCTCTGGCCTGACGCTGACGAATCTCTCGCGTTTTTGCCTGGATCCTGCATAGACACACATATTAAGATAGGACTGAGAAAATACCCACACATGAAAAAGAAAAGATTAAAAACGAACAGTTTAGGATGAAGAGAACACGAAAAGTGTCCTAATCATGTAACGACAACATATATTATTCCAAAATAAAGTTTTGTACTTATCTAAACATAAAAACTAAACAAAAAATGTCTCAGTGTTTTGAATATCATTAATACTTGCAATATTTTTGTTTATGATCTATAGTAAACAATATAATATTTTTTTATAGTTTTAGTGCATCAAGTTAAGAGTGATGAAACCCTAAAACACATTTTCAGAGATATTGACAGATATATATAGATGTATAGATGTATAGATAGACAGACAGACAGACAGACAGATAGATAGATAGTTAGATGTGTGTGTGTGTGTGCGTGTGTGTGTGCGTGTCACATTGATATGCTTGCGCACGGTCACATAGCCCCTGCCGTGGCTGATGCCGACGTTGATGTGCACTTCTCAAAATAATATAACTACATGTCACAATAACATGTATGGCAAGCTCTGTGATTGGTCGACTTGGGTAGCTGTGACCCCCATTGGAGTGAGTGTTTACAAGTGTTGAGTCCCAGATGTAAACTGTTGTTTTATGTTTACCTTATAATTAATTTTGTTGCAAGTCCACCGGTTCCCACTTCTGAATGAGCGAGTTTTAGCTACTTGTACACTAAGGTAACACCCACGAAGAAACTCGACAAAGAGCAACATAAACACCTCACTGCAATGGTTGTGTGTGAAAATCCCAGTAGATCAGCAGTTTCTGAAATACTCAGACCATCCCGTCTGGCACCAACAACCATGCCACGTTCAAAGTCACTTAAATCACCTTTCTTCCTCATTCTGATGCTCGGTTTAAACTGCAGCAGATCATCTTGACTATGTCTACATGTACCTAATAAAGTGGCCGGTGAATGTAAATACACATTTAATATATGCACTTATAAAATGTGAACTGTGTTATATTGCTATATTGTTATATTGTATTATAATTACTACAATATTGTGCGCAACAATATAACACAATTCACATTTTAAAAGTGCAGTGCAACATTTGTGAAACGGGGGCTTTTTGACCCTTGAATAAAATCCTTAGTAAATATGTTAAATTAAAAAAAAAAGAGTATTTTTTTTCCTAATATAATTTTAAAGAGTTTAATATGGTTTTAGTTTTAGCTAACTAATAGTTTCATTGTATGCTTTCAAAATCTTTAAAGTTTTTACAGTATGGCTATAATTTAGTTTTAGGTTATTTAGTACATGAAATTCATTAGAAAAATCCTTTGCAACTACCAAAAACAAAACAAATACTGTATAAATGGTATCAAAACCTAAAACATTTATTTTGGCCAAACACTCCCTTTTAACCTAAACAAAAAGGTGCATTCAAAAAGGAGCATTCATAACCGTGCATGTTTTATTCTTCAGAAAGGACCAGATTTATAACCCCATCAAAAGCAGGATGATTTATGAATGTGTGCGACAGAGAAAGATTAAGAAAGAGATTGAAGGAGTAGCGAGTGCTCAGCAGGGTCTCACAGGACAGAAGGCAGACCGGAGGGGGTTCAACATGGCATTATTAATAAAACAACATGAACACACACACACCTGCAGGCATACATACACACAATCAACATCAAATGGCCAAAACACATTAGGCTTTTACTCAAACATTAGAACAAGAGCTTCAACAAAACAATGACAGCACTGGAACAATCACCAGGAAGAGGGTTTGAGGATGTGGGTAAGACTGGCAGGTAAAGTGTCAGGAAATACTGTTGATTAGAGGTTAATGATGATGAAGGTTAGCTATGAGCCCTGTGTGTGTGTGTGTGTGTGTGTGTGTGTGTGTGTGTGTGTGTGTGTGTGTGTGTGTGTGTGTGTGTGTGTGTGTGTGTGCGTGTGTGTGTGTGTGTGTGTGTGTTTACCTCTCTTGCTCTTGCTTCATTCTGCGAGTCTCCTCTTCAGATGCATGGGTTTCCTCTGCTTTCCACTTGGCACCGTCTAATCGCTCATCCTTACGGTACTTTCCAAACCTGCAACACACAAAAAAAACATGAATATCACAGGCTGAAGTGGTACTACGGACTGTGAATATTTTTATTGAAGCTGTAAAATGTGTGGGCTATTAAATTAAAAACAATACAGGAAACAAACTTAACTGGAAATTAAATAAATCTAATTAAAATAAATCAAATAATACTTTAAAAAAATGTAAATAAAATAGTGTTTGACTCAAAAAACATAATTATTTTTAAATTTAAACAAACTATATTTTTGAATAGTCTCTTAATGAGTTAAAACTATGACTTTAACACTATTAAGATAAGGTTTTTATATAATCATTTAAATTTATATACAGAAATGTATTTTTGAAATGATGAAAATAATAATAATGATTATTATTGTTATTTTATTATAAAAATGTAATTACATATCAACAGTACAATAAAAAAACACTAATGCAATAAATAGTACTTAGCACTTCTATAAATATGAATTATTAGTATGAAAGAGTATTACATGTCAAAATAAAATAATCATTTGGATTTATTTAAAGCAATGTAATTATAACATGATTAAAATCATATTTTTTAAATAAATATTTAATTACTAACGAGAGTAAAATGGAAAAAAAATGCAATAATACTACTCATTTATTTACAAAAATATTTTTATTAGTTGTTATTCTACAATTTTTACACAGTCGTTTATTTATAAAAAGATTAAAATAATAATTATTATTATTTTATTATGAATATGTAATTACATATCAACGGTAAAATGACTAAATTACTACTGGAATAAACACTAATCATTTCTATACAACAACAATTAATTATAAGTATAAAAAGGTATCACATCTAAAATAAAATACTTGTAATTTGAATTAATATACAGTCATTTATTTATAACAATTAAAATAATAATGATGATCCCTTATTATAAATACATAATTACATATCTTTAAAAGTTTAAACGTACTGTGCACATGGACATCACCTATACGCTATATAACTGCAGGTAAACTGTTTATATGCAATAACATTAACTGTTAAAAGCTATTAATTACTAGTTAATTAGTTAAAGTTATTAGTAACTAATTAATTTATGGTAATAGCCTTAACATTTCTGAATTTGACTGTATTGCAATAATGTGCACCTTTTGTACAGCTGCTTTGAAATAATAATTATTGTGAAAAGCGCTATAGAAATAAGCTTGAATTGAATATCAACTGTAAAATTACGAAAAACGCAATGATTAATACTAATCATTTATATACCATAAATATTAATTATTAGTATAAAAATGTATTACATATCAAAAAAAAAGAAAATTCGAATCATTTGAATAGATATACAGCCATAACAGTGATTTTTTGACAGATGATGATTGAACACTAATCATTTATATACCATAAATATTAATTAATGCAAAAATGCATTACATATAACATTTTATTTAAATAGTAATTTATTCATAACATATAACAACAATATTCTTCATCATATGTATTTAAATATTAACAGTAAAATTAAAAATCCAGTAAATAACACTATTTATATTCAATATATACTTCTTTATTGATAATTAAAATAATAATAATGGTGTATTATAAATATGTTGTTAGATATCATCAATAAAATTATAACAATGCAATAAATAATACTAATAATTTATATACATTTAATTGTTAGTATAAAAATGTATTAAATATCAAAATAAAACTATATTCTAATAATTTGAACTTATATAGAGTCATTTATTTATAACATAAATTAAATAATAATATTTTACTATAAATATGTAATTACATATCAACAAATAACAAAAATGCAATAAATAACACTAATCATTTATATACAATAAATACTTAGTATGTAATGTATTACGTATTTAAATTCAATACAACTGAAATCATTTTAATTTAAATAAAGTATTTTATTAAGATAACTAAGATAATAATAATTGATTATATGTAATTACATACCAACAGAAATTACTAACATGCAATAAATAATACCAATCATTTATATACAATACATTAATTATTTGTATAAAAATGTACTACATAAAAAAAATCACTTCAAAAAATATTATTATGATAATATAAATGTATTAAGAGTAATTTAAATTACTAATTTATTTGTAACATAATTTAACTAATAATAGTTTATTACAAACATGTAATTACCTAACAGTAAAATAATAATAATAAAACAAAATAAATAAAATTCCTTAAATCATTTATATATAATATTTTAAGTATTAGTATAAAAATGTATTAAATATCAAAATACATTATTCTAATCATTTGAAAGTATACGCAGTCATTTATTTATAACATGATTAAAATAATAATAATAATAATAATAATAATAATATGTTATATGGAAAATACTAATAATTTACATACAATAAATATTAATCATCAGTATAAAAATGTATATAAAAACACAATTACATTCTTTTGCACTTATGTAGTGTATTTATAAAATAATTAAAGTAATAATAGTCCATTATAAATATGTAATACTGTATCAACAGTAAAATGACACGCATGCAATAAATACTAATCACTTATATAACATATAAGTTATATATAACACATTAATTATTAGTATAAAAATTGTATTACATATAAAAGTAAAAGAAATTATAGTAATTTGAATTTATATACAGTCATTTATTAATAACAATTAAACTTTATAATAGTTTTTTTATAATAAATATGTAATTTAATCAACAGTCACATACAAAAATTCAATAAATAATACTAATCATTCACATACAATACATTTGAATTATTACATCAAAATAAAATAAGTTTAATGATCCAGTATTTGCAGTTTGATTTTTTAAATCAAAAATTTAGTCTAAATCAAATTATTTAAATAAAAAGTAAACTTGCCACTAAAAGGTTTCATATAGTCACCGACAATCATGTTTAACACACAGTTAGAGCTTGGCTAGGGTTCATTTTAACCCCAGTGTGTAATAATTCAGCATTTCTCTCAATTAACAAACCATCTTAATAAAAAAAAAATATATATACACATTTTTGGGGCCACAAAATAACGAAGCGTCACGTGCCACTTCAGACTCAATGGGCTGAAAAAATCTGAAAAAGCTCTTCAACCCATCAGCTCTAATTTCACTGACATTAAAGCTCTTAATCCATCTATTCTAATTCATTTAACAAACTAATCACTGTTTTGCAACTCGGCAAAGAGAGAGAGAGTGTGCTAAAAGGTCTACTCTTCTCGGCAAATCTTTGCTTTATCAAGCATATCAATTCATTAATATTCCGCTGACATGTGCGCGAAATGTGTGTGCGTGAGAGAGAGAAAGCTGAATGGAGTTTCAATACATTTATTTGCATCCCACTTCTGATATTTGTCTGCGCTCATTAATATGTAGAGCGCTCATTAATATGTAGCAGGTAGCTTTTGGCTCAGCGAGGCAGATGACAGCCATTAACACGCTCCACTGCCCCAGAAGCAGTCGGGAAAAATATTCGACGTTTTCAAAAATGATTTATCTTTTGCTGACAGATTCAAAAAGCTTCAAATGAGCTCTCTTTCTCTCCTCTCCAGTCCGGTCTGACAAACTTGAGAGAGAAACTCCAGACTTTTCCTCAGGGTCTTTGGATGTGATTGTCCATCCTGCCTGGAGCTCGGGGAACACACTGTCAAGCCGCACAAACTCACTGCCTATCAATATTCATCCTTCTATTTCAACACCATTACTTTTTAATAATTTGGGAGGAAGCCCAAGCCCTCGTTGAGAAGCACTGCTGTCTGCTACAAATCAAAGTATGATTAATTTTGCTTGAATAAATTCATTTTACTAAAAAAAAATTCTAGATATTGCTTCATTTTAGTCTTCTTTTGCCTTTTACACTGTAGACTGTGCCAAAGCAGCGTAACCCTTGATTTTGAGTCTTATTTTGACCACAACTTTCACTGTGTTGCAGCAAATGGAATAATTTTTGGTGATAGATCTTATTTTGACGTATATTTTGGGAAAATATTTTTAAAACTTTAAAAAAGTCAATATAAACTCAGGGCAAATTGACTGCCCTTTCGTTATGTTAGGGGCTGTTTTTGCCCCATTGACTTCCATTGTCTGTTTTTTTTTGACTACTAAGGCATGACACCACATAATTATGCTTTTGTTTTGTCATTCATTATTTCCAAAAATTCAAAAATGCAATTTTACAATCAGATAGAAATATCCTTTTATCAGCTATTACCCCATATATATCCCCCCTCCCCCCCCCCCCCTTTTATGCACATCAGGAAACACAGAATAACTGTAGTTTAGACTAAGCTATTAGATAAATTACATAAATTTGACATTCGTCGTATCAGATGAAGGTTACGTTTCCAAGATTTCTTTGACATCGCCTATATAAATTTTCCATACCATCAGAATGACCAGTTCAGCATGGTTGATCTGCCATAATGACAGTTCCAGATACAGTATTTCCAGTAGTGAATGCAGCTACTGCTCAACAGAGAGATCATGAGGGGGTTTCCACCTCTGTACCAACAATAATCATACATTTTTAAATGTTGGTGGTTTTCCCAGTTGGGAAGTGGTACGATTTGTAATTCTTACTGTTGATCATCAGTTGCAATGGAATAAAAAATAGTTTCTGGCTTTTGTGTAGAGTTACATGGACTATGGTGAGATTGAATATCAAGCTAAGGTCTCTCTGACAATCATTCACTCATTTTCTTTTCAGCTTAGTCCCATTATTATTTTGGGGTCGCCACAGCAGAATAAATCACCAATTTATCCAGCATATGTTTTATGTAGCTGATGCCCTTCCAGCTGCAACCCATCACTGGGAAACATCCATACACACTCATTACTTAGCTTGATATGTCTAAGGAACTCAAAATAAGCAGTTCAGCTCTCAGAACACAGTATACATAGTAAGTATATTTATGCGCACATACACACTATAATCTGCTGTTATACTCAACAGAACTCCATATAAAAGCCAGAAACTTTTTCTAAAGGGTTAACGCTGTCAACTGATGATCAACAGTAGCAATGACACATTTTACCTCTTCCCAAGAGGGAAAACCAAACACAATCAAGAATGCATAATCATATGGTGTCATGGCTTTGCAATCAAAAAAATATCATTATAATTGAAGTCAATGGGGAAAAACACAAATGAACATAATGAAAGGGTAGTAAATATGAACAATACACAAGGGTTAAAGAAAGGGAATAAAACGCCATAATGTTCTCAAATGCTAATTTTCCACTTGAGCTGAATTTTTTGAACTTGCACTTGTAAACACTTACTGAAAGGTAAACTTTTCTTTAACACGTGGGTTTTATGCTCCAAAATGCCACAAATAAAGATTTATACAGCACAGGAAAGCGGAATAAACAAGCCTTCTATCGATGTATGGTTCGCTGGAAGATAACAATATTTAATATTTTTAATATCCGAAATCCGAGTTCAAAAATAAAAATACTGGGAGAAATAAATAAATAAATAAATAAATAAAAAATCGCCTTTAAATTTGTCCAAACGAAGTGCTAATCGCTGCTTTTGTGCATGCTAAACGAGTTTGCAGTAAACACCGGTCCATGCTGAATGGCTTACAATGAATCATTCGGTCCCTAATCGTTATATATAAACTATTGTGCTAATAATATGGTTATTATTATTAGTTGGATAGTTTGTTGGCGGCACGGTGGCTTAGTGGTTAGTCTGACACCTCACAACAGGTCGCTGGTTCAAGTCCCAGCTGGAGCAATTGGCATTTCTGTGTGGAGTTTGCATGTTCACCTCGTGTTGGTGTGGGACACAGTCTAAAGCCATGCACTATAGGTAAATCGCATTAACTAAATTGGCCGTAGTGCATGAGTGTGTGTTTGAATTTGTGTTTATGGGTGTTTCCCAGTACTGGGTTGCAGCTGGAAGGGCATCCACTTCATGAAATGTATGACGGAACAGTTGGCGGATCATTCTGCTGTGGTGACCCCTGATAAATAAAGGATTAAGCTGAAGGAAAATGAATGAATGAATGAATGAATGAATGGTTTGTTTTGGCGTGTTATTTACTATAAAAATGTTCCTGTTGCTTTCCAATTTCTTCTTTTTTTGTTATGAAAACTGATTTGATCTGTGACAATGTCAAAATAAAAAACAAAAAGTGATCTGATCCATGATTTTTTCTGTGATCTGTTTAACCACTACAAGCTACGCTCCACAAATCCCCCAGAACCCTACTTTAACAGCCCTGCAAAAATCCACCAAAGCAATAAGTGCTGGAGAGATTTGCATGTCTAAACACCACTCATTTTCCTCTTTCAAATCTTCCACCGATCTCGTTTTTCCATCTATTGTTGCCTCGGTCTTTGAGTCAGTAACATGCCGATGTTGCGTTTGTTGGGCAAGGCTTTTTATTCTATTGTTAGATTTTGAGGTAATTAAGGACGTGAAGGAAAAAGTGCTCTGGGCTCATCTGCGCTCTTATCGTCATTTTTCTTAGTCTCTTTTATCTGACACAAAACGCTGTTCAGATCCGCTTTTAATTACCTGAACATCTCTCCGAGGCCCTTGAGCATTCCTTTCTTTGTTTTACTCTTCTCTTTCTCCGGCTTCTTTTTGTCCTTCCCCCCTTTTTCTTTCTTCTTGTCGTTTTCAGGCTGGTTTCCATTGATCAGCTGTTGCTCGGTGACAGGGAGCGGAGTGAGATCAGCCACGGTGGAAACTGAATCCCGGCCGGACCGAGAGCTTCCTTCAGTGTCCTCCTCCACTACAGGAAGAAAATAAATACTGTTATTATCAATCATAATCAACTAAATCAGCAGTTTTGTTAAGAGTTCTCATATAATATGTAAAATATACCCATGTCACGAAGAAACATAACTACTGTATTTGACATATTGTCAGAAAAAAATGGTTAATTCACATAAATTCATGATTTAATTTGTATGAAAACGTACAATTTTTAAAAGGAGGCATGTCCAGGTGGTGTTGCTAGACGTAAAGCTCTACCAGGGCACAGACCCCATAACAAATAAAAATGTTTATCCTTACATAAACTGCTGTACTGAATAATATACATAAATAAAATTATTATTAGGAGTAGTGTACAACTATTATTATAAAACTATCATTGTAAATAAATAACAGAAATCACTCCAAATGTAAAGACACAACTGGAGTGATATGCAAGGATCTTCTGCATGGTTATTAATTTATTGTGACAATTCTAGAAAACACAATATATATATATATATATAATTATATATATATATATATACG
>CAIGQQ010038184.1:2828987-2846045 GCA_903798035.1 Danio albolineatus
CACACACACACACACACACACACACACACACACACACACACACACACCTTGTTGTTATTAATATATTAAATATTAATAGAAATATTCTCTATTCATATATTTAATTAGCTTGTTGTTTTTAACTAGAGCAGTTTGCAATATTCATTCATTCATTTTCTTTTCAGCTTAGTCCCTTTATTAATCCTGGGTCGCCACAGCGGAATGAACCGCCAACTTATCCAGCATTTGTTTTACGCAGCGGATGCCCTTCCAGCCGCAACCCATCTCTGGGAAACACATCCATACATTCTCATTCACACACATACACTACGGACAATTTAGCTTACCCAATTCACCTGTACCGCATGTCTTTGGACTGTGGGGGAAACCGGAGCACCCGGAGGAAACCCACGCAACCGTGGGGAGAACATGCAAACTCCACACAGAAATGCCAACTGACCCAGCCGGGGATCGAACCAGCGACCTTCTTGCTGTGAGGCGAACTTGCTACTCACAACGCCACCGTGGCGCCAGTTTACAATATATCACTATTAAATATTGAGTTATTATTTATTTGTTCAGTTTCCATTTTGAATGAGTTTTGAAAGTATTTTTTATTAATTTGTATTTTTAGTTTTATATGACACTAAGTGATAATATATTACAATATATACTTTATCATTAACAAAATTATTTATACACATTTAAAGATGAGTCTCATATGGAGAATGAAGTTACATGCATTGCTTTGGGGTGATTTATTTCACAGACTTTAACAGAGTGTAAAAAACCTTTATGGTTCTTTGAGTCTTGTCTATCCAAACTGATCCTTATTTTATATTATCTATTACATTTAAGTCAGGTGATTGGCTGGGCCATTCTACAGACTGATTTTCTTTTTCTGAAACCATTTGAGAGTTTCCTTGGCTGTATTTTGAATCATCGTCTTGCTGAAATGTCCACCCTGGTTTCATCTTCATCATCCTGATAAGGATGTAGATGTTAATCTAGATTGTAGATGTTAATGTAGATTCGTTTGCAATGGGGAAAGGCAGTGGGTAGCTGAAGAACTACTGAGAGATTTCAGCTGCTGTCTGGGCTTTCACTGTCTTTCTACACCTCCCATTCTTCATGTGTTCAATACTTTTCAGTATATTTTTGTGTTTTTATAATTCCAATAATAATTTTGTAGTTAGTTTTAGTTTAGTTTATTTATTTATATTATGTAATATATATATATATATATATATATATATATATATATATATATATATATATATATATTACATAATATACATATATAATTATATTATATAAATTACACACACACACATATACATATATAAATAAATAATATAACTACTAAAACTAACTACAAAGGTATTATTGAAATTATTAAAACTAAAATATACTGATACACTAAAACAATTACATATAGTAGAAAAAAATTATAAAGTAATAAAATAACACTTTTCTTTAACAGATAACCAGTTTAAGCTGGCAGAGAAATGACACATGTACACCATTCAGTGTGTTATTGCCAATGTCACTCACTCATTTTGCGGTTATTTGTGCTGGCTTGTGGCCTCAGGTTGTCATCAAGGCCCTCGATTCCATACAGCGAGTGTGAAATTCGCCGCTCATGGTCATCAGGAGACGGGCTCAGTGTTCGCTCTAACCCTCGAGGACTGCCGCGGCTCTCACCCTGACAGAAACCATACAGAAGAACATGAGAAGAACAAACACACATCCTACTGTATATCACACATTCTTCTGCTCCGAGACGCTGCTGTGGTTACTGTTGTGGTAAAAGAGAGGTCAGACCACATCTGTTTTTGGAAATAGACTTATTTTACAACTCCCCTAAAGTTAGAAAGTAAAACTTTAGCTTTTTTGAACCCATTTTGAATCTCTGGTTCTGGCGAGAGCACATTTAGCTTAGCATAGAGTATTGAATCGGATTAGACCATTAGCATCTTGATAAAAAATGTCAAAAAAAAGATAATTTGATAATTTTCCTATTTAAAGTTGGACTTTTCTGTAGTTTCAACATGTACTAAGACTGTCAGAAAATGAAAAGTTTTGTGAAAATGAAAAGTGTAATATCATTGTACCTGCTGCAGCAAAGTTCCTTGATTATTAGACCAGAATGAGAATATAGTTCTTAGCCATATCCACCTAAAGAATTGCAACTTTTCATTTACTTTCAGACTTAGTGCACACTCTAATTAGCTTTAAACAGGAGACTCACAAAACTCTTTTTTGATTTTTTTAAAAAGATGCTACTGGTCCAATCTAATTCAATGACTTCTGCTAAGCTAAGCTAAGCTAAGCTAAAAATGCTCCTGTCAGACCCCGATATTAACTGAACGAGTTCAAAGATATTAAAACTCAACTTAACTCTAGGGAACTTGTAAAATCTCAAAAAATGTTGTAAAATCCCCCCAAAAAAAGTGTTCCTTTTTGATTTAGAAACCATATAAGGTAACTTCATTATCATAACTCACAACTTAAATCCTTTTAAAGTCATAAAAATGCCCAATAAAGAGTTAAACGCACAGCATAATGCACTCACAGAAATGATTCATGGCAGAGTTAGTTTTTATGCATTTAGATCTATTTGATTTTATTTAAAAACTCATATTTTTAAAATCTATACATTAAAAGTAAATATACTCTAAATGATTTAATCAATTATACAATTTATTTAATGAAATTAGATAATAAATACTAATATTGTTTGAATAATAAGAGTTATAAAACAAACAAGATTCTGTTATTTAAAGTTTATGTGATTGGTTTTCATCAAAGTTATGAAAAAAATCAATTTGGAAACAGGAAATGACGTCATTTTCGCTGGACACAAGCCCTCAGGATATTGTGGGAATCCATCACACACATGCTGGTAAGTAATCCTAAACATCCTTTGTTGTATTGCTCCTATTCTAATTATAATCATTTTATTTAGCATCGAGGGTATATAATATTAATCCATTTATGATAAGTTTTATGTAGTTTGTGATTTTTTAAACGGTTTTATCGTACGTCGGTTTACCGGGGAATACAGATGTTTGAAGGTATTTTTGGTGCTCCCAAGCACAAATGAATGAATATTTTTTAAAGTAAAAGGACATAACCACCTCATGTTCACAGCTGTCTCTGCTTTGCATTTATAACACATTTACCTCTGTCTTCTGGTCTGTTGTTGTATAGGCCTACTGATTTTAATTCCAGTTATGTTCTAATCATTCTATTTACTTATTTATATTCAATGTGTTTATTTATTTTAGCTCTTAGAACTGGAAGACTTGATTTGATTTTTTTGTGTGTAACCGGTTGGTAGTTTAAATGATTATTATTATTATTACTTTTTTTTTCACCCTTCTTTCTACTCTTTCAACAAGTACCATTCCTGTACTTTCATCCTACTTTAAAAATGACAATATAATAATTAGAATGATGATACTAATAGTAAATAATAACAATAAAAATCCTAAAAAATCCTTTCTGTATGGGTCAAAATCATTTTATTTTTCCTGAAAATACTAGATAACGTGCTTGACTTGAGATTTACTGACCACACATGGAGTAACTGCACTCACTATTTTTACTTTAGTGTTTTACGCAGATCCTGTGAACATGTGAAATGTAGGCTATCTTCAACTGTATTCAGTTGAGATTATCTTTTTTATCAGATTATTTACTTTAACATACTGTTTTTTTTTCCCCCAGAATGAAGATGTCAATGTGAGGCGAGATTGTTTGATGAGCTGTCTGAGCATCTACCTCAGTGAAGACGTGGACACACTTGTTAAAGAATATGTGGTATGTATCAGAATAGTGTGTCTGTAATTATTTCCATCAAGATAATATGGGGTGTTCATGAGAATGCAATGGACATGAGGATACATTGACCACCAGTATTTCAACATTGAGTCCATTGGGTTGTTTTGAATTAAAAAAAAAAAAACATGCAAGGTAAATGGTGGTAGAGCTGTCACTCTGAGGGAATTAAATCTGCTTGGTCCAGAGGAACCTGAAGATGAAGATGTCTGGGTTCCGGCACCCACATGCCCCTTCTCTGCCAGAAACAACAATCCTCGCCTAAACAACAAGGTGAGGACACAGACATTTCCTAGTGCTCATGAACCAGTGATTTTACAGCATTGATATGATTTTGGAAATGTTTAGTAAGAAATGCCTTGTATCCCCAGGATGCATTTTCTGGACTGTCTGCTTACAAACTCAAGCGCCTTGAGAACATCGCACAGAAGGAAGCCTTCTTGTCTTCTCTGAAGATATGGCAAGTATGTGGACATTTTAGTAAAGGACTAATCAGCTGTTTTCCATTTCACTTGCCCTCTCCCTACCTCAGTCTCCACCCTACTGTCCTCTTAGTCTCTTTTTCTCCCTCCTGCTCTTTCACTGTTATCCCCACTGTATTGTCCTTCTCCTTTCTTTTTTCTTGTATTCACTTGTTATCTTACATGTGTAACTTCACATAGATTTTAAAAATATGTAAAAATTTGATTTTGGTGGGTCTCTTGTATTTTTTTTAACAATGTCGTTTACAAAGATATTGTAACTTCTGTCTTCATCTTTTAGCACACCTTTTAGTATAATTATAGTTGCTGTCCATACAGAAAAACAAGGAGATAATTATTCTCATATGTCTCTCTCTCTCTCTCTCTCTAAAGGCAGCGGAGGAACTGAGGCATTATATTATTGTTGTTACATTAATAAGAAATTGCACAACTGGAGATAAAATGCATTGTGTTGTTGTTAACATTATCCACAGCCTTGTGACTTTTTTTTCCAGGCTTTTAGGGGGTGATCAGGTCTTAAGGTCATTATCCTGAACTTGTATCCATTCCATTCTCATGAATGCATATATGCTGTGTGCTTTAATAAAAAGATGTATTTATGTGTGTGTGTGTGTGTGTGTGTGTGTGTGTGTGTGTGTGTGTGCGTGTGCGTGTGCGTGTGTGTGTGTAATATTATATTTTAAGTGTGTGTTTATACATTCCAGGACATTGAATCCAGTGAGACAGAGGAAGACATGGCAGGAAAGACCATGGGCATCTACAAAGCTTCACTGATGTCTATGTTGTGCTGGAAGGTGTGGAGGTTCTCTTCAACCTCTACACGTGCAATTTGAGCTACCCTAAAAGTCTGAAGTGTACTTTTGAGGTATACTAGAAAATCCTGATGGACCTGGACTCAACCAAGCTTTCCCCGAAAGTACAGACACTGAAACTGAAATCGCTCCAGTGATTTGGCTGGCAACAATGAACTTATACAGCTGTGAAAGTGGGTTCATATGGATGGTTTCCTAAATGTTGGCTGAATGTTAACTTCGCTCAATCCAGAGTTTTGTATCAGAGACAAATATAAATAAATCTGGAATTTTCCAGTTGGTCTAATTCTATTTTTTATTAGATGGGGAAAAAATTGCATAAATGTGATGCATTGTTTAATTTGGTTTAGTATATAAGCATACATTAAACATGATTCAAATAAATGTTATTTATCTTTTTTAGATACCCTGATTTAGTTCTCTTAATTATTATGCAATTTATACAATAAACTTTATGTATTTTAAATAAATAAACTTTTTATTATTAATTTAAAATAAATATGCTTTACATAAACTAATTACATAAACCTGAGGATTATGCATTTAAAATAAATAGGTTTTATTATCCTAATGAAAATAAATAGTATAAAGTTTATTTGGTAGATTTGCATTAAAATTATGAAAAAAATATAAATGGGAATTTGTCATGTAATAAAATTACATAAATCTTAAATTTTGGGTGAAATATTTCTGTGAGTGTGGAGAAATCGTATTCATTTATGATTCTGCTCTGGGTAAAACAATTGGCATTAACAACCATAACTGTCCGCACTTTAAAACCTGACATTACAACAGTCCAAAAAACCTAGAACAGCATAATTGTTCTCTTCAAAACCTTTCTAGAAGACTCTTGTGGATAAGCTTGTGAAATGCAGTGTCCTGATTGCCTGGAATTTAAACGGATCAGACTTTCTCTGGAGAGAGAACGAAAGAAAACAGCCACACAAACGACATTAAGAGAGAGTGTGTGCTGATACGGGGTTGCGCTAAAATTGTCTCTCTTTTCTTTTCATCTCAAAAATAGAAATGTAGACATTTTAGGGAGCCTCTGAACACGTTTTAACTGGTCAAGAAAGGAAGCCAGATTAAACCAGGTATTATTAGCAAGCCATCTTAAAATTAACCCAAGGGTATTAGGAGTAGGCATGGGACGATAACCGTTTTCAAGGTATACCGCTGTATGGAAAAGCCAAGGTTTTCATACCGCCAAAATTTTATGCTATACTGTTCCTAAGGTATGTGTAAGATTTTTATTTACATTTTTTTGTTGTTTTTTAGGTGTAAATTGTAAAGAAATGTGTGTTTTGAAACAAAAGACCACAGAAGTCAATGATTCACTTGAATTATTTAGCCTGACATGTTTACTTCCCCAAAATATTTCAAATGTTTCTCAAAATAAAATATATATTTTGTTCAAGGGTGAAAAAGGTTTTGTTTTTTAGCCAGACGTTTAAAAAGAATATATTTTAGAGCAGTGAACAATACCGTCATACTGTGAAACCGTGATATTTTTATCCAAGGTAATACCGTCAGAATCTTATACCGGCCCATGCCTAATTAAGAATAGTATGACTAAAATGTCTATATAACAAGCTATAAGACTATACAGTATAACACTCATGTAGCTTCCAGAAAGAGCATTAAATTGCACTGTGCTGCTTTTTTAAACTGATTTTTAATTTGTTAGTTTATGGTATATTTTCAACAGTTTTTTAATAAATTTCCCTAAGGGATTAATAAAGTTAAATCAATCAATCCATCAATATAACATAAATTATGTCTGTTACTGAAATATGAAGAAGAAAGCCGTTTAAAGATGTTTGGTTTTTAATTCAGCATTCATTGTAGACTACTGTATGTATGCAGTGCATGATTGTTAATGGTGGCAGTCACCTGTTGCTATTTTTATGGCAACACAATTCGGAAAATAAAATACTGACACAACGCCAAATTATGCCGTTTTTGGCTGTATTTTTTATGTAAAGGGGCAACCAAAAGAAAAGGCAATGACAGTCTTCGCTACTGACAATTTTTCCCCACAAGGAGTCCAAACGCCCACGGATACAAGTGAAAATTGGCATTGAAAAACAAGACAAGAAATGTTACACACACCAAACAAGCCAATGCTTGTCAACATCCGTCCACATCACTGTATCATTCACATGGAGAACACTGTACACTTCCTGACTGCAGCGAATCTGACCAGTCCTCAGGTGGTATCATCTCCACAAGCTCAAAGTTTCTCCTTCATGATAAGCATCAACATGTTTATATTCTGCCAGGATGACATCCATCTTTTTTTGTGATTGGTGTTTTTCATGGAGGATTTCGCTTGATATCCAGTAGCATTAAGGCTCCTTGTGGAAGAAAATAAATAGATTGTACAGCATTTGATTTAAGCCTAGGCTTATACCCATCTGCACCTGTAAGCTCTTTCAGTAGCTGTGGTTTACTAAAAGCCTCAACCGCATCAGGGCTAAAGTGAAAAGAACAAAGGTATGAGTCTTTAGGAAGTTTTATTCAATCACAAGCAACTTCCATTATTTTCCCCTTTTCCTCAGACTGAAGGAGATGATTTTCTGATGGATTAATACATTGCTTTTTATTATTATTATTATTATTATTATTATTATTATTATTATTATTATTATTATTTAATGAATAATAATAATAATAATAATAATAATAATAATAATAAGTATTAATCGCATCAGTATTTAATCTTTGATTTGAAATAAAGTTAAATGGGCAGTTTACATAAAAAATTTAATTCTGTCACCATTTATTTATTCTTTGCTCATTTCAAACCTTAAATAATTTAAATAATCTGTTGAATACAAAAGAAGATAATTTGAAAAATGTTGAAAACGTGTAACCATTGACTTCCATAGTGTCTGATTTTCCTACGATGGAAGTCAATGGTTGCAGGTTTTCAGCTTTCTTCAAAATATCTTTATTAGTGTAGGACAGAAGAAAGAAACTTCTGAAACCACTTGAGGGTGGTCATGTTTTGTCTGAACTATTCCTTTAATCATTACATAATTCAACAATACTTGTCTAAACAACTTTTTTCTACAGGGTAAAACTGAAATAGAATGCTCTTTGTCCGAGTTTTTCTGTTCTTATGATCTTTAAGACAGGTCAAGAGGTCATTCTGAGCTAACAGCTATTGCTAATTTTACTTTTTGTTCATTCTTTTAAATGATCCTATTGTAAGATGAACTTTCACTGTATTCGTCTGCGGTAGTAGAGCATGTTGAATTTACCATTCTGATAAGACGCCTGCAAGAGAGCAAGACATCCTTGAAGTAGATAAGCATTCTTTGTGTGTGTATGTCTTCTTCATCTGAGGAGATTAGAAGACTGAAGCTGAATCTCACTTCCTAAACACAGAAATATTATGTCTCTTTACATTTACTTTTGTTTGCTGGTTGCCCGATTAACCATTGGAGATTTTGCTCTGAATTATACCACATAAGTTGAGATTGTCTATGTTGACCTATATTTCTACCAACCAAAATCTTTCTAACTAGCATTGTGATGTAGTGAGCTACCTTCAGATAGAGCAGTATTATTGTTAGAGATTGTAAGCAGAGCAGCCTACACTCTCAGAAACAAAGGTACAGAATGTGTCACTGGGGTCGTACCTTTTCAAAAGGCTTTTTCTGTTCCTGACAGGTCCTTAAAAGTACATATTAATACATAAAAACTACAAATGTCTACAAAAGTTAAACTTAAAAGGTGCAAAAGTGTACCCTAAAGGCACTAATGTCCACCTGTACAATACAAAAGTGTACCTTTTGATAAGGCACCACCCCAGTGGCAGATTTTATATCTTTAGTTTTGAGAGTGTGCAAACTCTGTGCAAGTGTTGAAGCTAGCATTTTCTAATAAAAACTGCAAAACATTTCTGATTCCTGGTCCTTGTCAATCTTTCTGGGTTCTTGTGTTTAACTGTCATACACCGAACAAGACTTAAAATGCTTCTCTTGTATTTCTTCCTCTGAAACTACAAGCAATTTGGCATCGTAACAATTTTATTTTTAAGTTAAAATAGCAACAGGCAGTACTGTAGCTCACTGAGAACATTCAAAGTCAATCACTGCACCCCTAAAATATTGGTGGCCACCAATTTTGATCCAAAGTAAATGTGGATTTTTTTTTATGCTACCGAAGTCCTCTATGGGTTTTTATTATATATTTTGGCTTATTTTTTTCCTGGCACTGAAATGGCACACTTTCATTCTTAAAGGGGACCTATTATGCCCCTTTTCACAAGATGTAAAATAAGTCTTTGATGTCCCTAGAGCATGTATGAGAGGTTTCAGCTCAAAATACCACCCGAATCTTTTTAATAACTCTTTGAAATGGCCCCTTTTAGGATTTGAACCATTTTGGTGACTGTCGCTTCAAATTCAAATGAGATTGTAAATTCTTTTCAAAAGAGGATGTAGCTACAAAAACACACACGCATCAGCATAGCAGCAGATTCAAAACAGGACTAACGTTATCTCTGTGAAAAACTGAAAGTGTCAAAAGAAGCGTCTCAGAAGAAGGCAGACTGTGGAGACTCTAGTTCATTGGTGCATTATAAAACTCCACATTTATAATGCCTCTTAGTTGCTGACATTATCTACTGTAGACACGGTGTGAACACTTTAAAGTCGGATGGCTGCTTCTTACTCAGGGCTGTTTATGCTAAGGAGAAAAAGATTGCCACTAATGGGCGCGGCTTTGACCCTCTCTTTTGTATATTTGCATTTAACACTTACTTCTATTTTTTGAATATATTTATTATCTGGCTTTTGTCCTGTCTCTGTAATTCTGTTGCACTGTAGAATCTCTGTCACGAATGTGTGAGCATATCTGGCAATAAAGGTCTTTCTGATTCTGATTCTGATGACATGTACAAAGGGATAAATGTCAATCAAATTGTTTCTGCAGACTGTCTTTATGAAGTGTGACTATAAAAAATTCAATTACTTAATTTTTACCATTAGAAGCTGGTTATTTTCACACACTGTTGCCACACAACTGCATTTAAACACCTTATAAAAGTGATTTTTGCATAATAGGTCCCCTGCAAGTAAAAAAATGACCAATAATTAGAGGGATTTTTAATGGACCCTTTGTTTTATTTTAAACTCAAAAACATTTATGAACTAGAACTAATGCATGAAGCATTTTCAAACAAAGAAATGCATGCAGATGAAGGTCTCAGACGTGACTCTTGCATCTTTACCTCCAGGCGCTTGTTGATGCGTCTCGCCACGATCAGCTGAATCATCCCTCGCTTGTTGCCTTCCGTTGACATGGACTTGCGCAGCGTTTCCATGGCATCCTGGTTTGTCTTCCCTAACAACGACTCCCCATTGACCGCAATGAGCTGATCGTTGACCCGCAGCCTTCCATCCTACAACACGAGATTACAAGGAGGATTCACACGTGATTAGATCGATTTCAAATGTGCTCACGGATAGATATCATATATACGCTTCTAGTAACAGCTACAGCAGGGAACATAAGTATTAAACATGTCATGTTTTTCCTGGGAATAATATTTCTAAAGGAGGTGTTGGTATGGAATTGAACCGGATTTTGGTGAAAACCCAAACAATTTGGGTTGTGAAGAACTACTGAGAGATTTCAGCTGCTGTCCAGGCTTTCACTGCCTTTCTACACTTCCCTTTCTTCATGTGTTCTATACTTTTTCCTGTGTCATTTTATTTGTTAGTTTTGTTTTCTTTATATAAATGGATTTTTTTGGTTGTTACCAACATCCAGTGAAAATTTCAGGTTAACTGCACCTTTAGAATTGTTTTTTTTTTTTTTTTTGGAAAAAAATGACGTATTTAATGCTTATTTCTATACTATTTAATACTTTATTTACTAATTTGTATTCTACTTGCTAAAACTACAATTGTTTTTATGAAATAAAAAACTAAGTTAATCATAAGTGAAAGTAAAGATATGCCACAAAAGCCTTTGCTTTCACCATTTTCTAACTTTCTATTCACCAAAAATGTCTAAAAAAGGGTCACAGTTTCCACCAAAAATGACACGAACACTGACATTAATAAACAAACAAACACATAGTAATAATCCAAATCAGCAATATTAAAAATGATCATGCAACACGTTTATTTTGTTTATTTTTAGTTAAAAGATTGTTTTTTTTTAACTAACTTTGGCCTTAAAATAAATAAAAGTAAAGAAGTATATTTATTATAGAACTTTCCTTATGTATGTGTGTAACGTGACTGATGTAATGATGCTGAAAATTCAACTTTAAAAATCACATATTAAATACTGACACTGAAAAACTTTCTTCTTAAATTTCACAATAAAAATTTTCCATTTCATTTTTATTTTAAATGCAGTCACGGTGAACAAAAAACCTTTCATTTGTAGTATATATAACTGATACACGTTTCCTACCTTGCAAGCTGCACCTCCATTGATAATAGACTTGACGAAGATGCCCAGATCAGCGTGGCTCTCCTTTGACCTGTTACCCTTGACACTGACTCCTAATCCTGCTGAGCCAGAATCATTCAGAGGCACTTCCAATGTCAGGAACTCCCGCGTCCCGTCAGGAGTCAAGACCAATTCCTCCTCTTCTACCTTCTACAATGAGACAGAGAGATACATTATAACAATTATCAACTCCATGGATGAAATGACAAAAACAATAACTGAAATACTTAATTTTAAAAATACTTTAGTAAAAAATACTTTAATTTTAAGATAAGAAAATGGTTTTGTAGCACTTAAGACCACTTAAGAGTACATTTAAATTTTTAAATTATAGACTAAAATCTACATACAGTACATGAATTTCATACTGTAAACACATACGGCCTATTTTTTTGCTGTCCACAAAGACACATAGGGAATGGGTGAACAAGGCACACCTGGAAAGACAGGTTAATTTTAAAAAGCCAAACACTTTCATTTTAAGATTTCAAAAATGGTTTGGTACCACTTAAGAGTATATTTCGATTTTTTATATTTGTAAATTAAAGTATGCAAACAGTACATGTGAATTTCATACTGTACATTCATAAAGCCTATTTTTTTTTGCTGTCCACAAAGACACATAGGAAATGGGTGAACAAGGCACACCTGGAAAGACAGGTTCATTTAAAAAAGCCAAATACTTTAATTTTAAGATACTAAAATGGTTTGGTACGACTTACGACCGCTTAAGAGTGTTTTAAAATATTTTTATTTGTAAATTATGCATACAGTAAATGTGAATTTCATACTGTACATACATACAGCCTTTATTTTGCTGTCCAAAAGGACACATAGGAAATGGGTGAACAAGGCACACCTAGAGAGACAGGTCCGTTAAAAAAACATTTACTTTCATTTTAAGATACTAAAATGGTTTGGTACCACTTAACACCACTTAAAAGTATATTTAGATTTTAATATTTGTAAATTAAAGTATGCATACAGTACATGTGAATTTCATACTGTATATACATACAGCCTATTTTCTTTGCTGTCCACAAAGACACATAGGAAATGGATGAACAAGGCACGCCTGGAAAAAAAAAGGTTCATTTAAAAAAAGCCAAATACTTTAATTTTAAGATACTAAATTGGTTTGGTACCACTTACGACCACTTAAAAGTGTTTTAAAATATTTTTATTTGTGAAGTATGCATACAGTAAATGTGAATTTCATACTGTACATACATACAGCCTTTATTTTGCTGTCCACAAGGACACATAGAAAATGGGTGAACAAGGCACACTTGGAGAAACAGGTTTGTTAAAAAAATAGTAATACTTTCATTTTAAGATACTAAAATGGTTTGGTACCACTTAACACCACTTAAGAGTATATTTAGATTTTTATATTTGTAAATTAAAGTATGCATACAGTACATGTGAATTTCATACTGTACATAGGAAATGGGTGAACAAGGCACACTTGGAGAGACAGGTTTAAAAAAAAATAGTAATACTTTCGTTTTAAGATACTAAAATGGTTTGGTACCACTTAAAAATATACTTCGCTTTTTATTTGTAAACTAAAAGTGTACATACAGAACATGTGAATTTCATACTGTACAGACACACAGCCTATTTTTTAGAAAAATGTCTTTTTATCACTCCTAACTTTTAGAGAGAAAAAGGTGCAGACATCGGACATTAAGTAATTTACTCTGCGCAATCACTAAAAGTATGTGTAAACACTAAAAATACCAATTCTCAGAAAGGCTTGCTGAAAAAATACACTTATTTAAAATCTTCTCTTTGCGCTCCACATTTGAAATAAAACCTGTAGTTTGGATCAACATTAGAGAGAGAAATGGATTGTAATTTATGGGTGAATTACCCCTTTAAAACAAGATATGCTCACACGCTTCTGTACTGCATTGTGCAACAGACTTTAAATACCACTGACACCTACGGTTTTACATTCAAGTCACTCTCCTGTACATTAAAGCGTCCCTGACACGCACAGCTGCCACTTTCACCTGCTTCTGAAGCGAATTCAGCCAATGCAAATGAGGCAGAAGGCTAGCCTTCATGAGGAATGATGCCTGCCAAACCTCTGCCCTCTAATTCAGACATATAGATAATAAATCCATTACGCCTGATGCTCTTCTGACCTCTGCAGACTCCCTTGTGTTAGCGCTGTCAGTGCGTGAGTGTTTGTGTGGGAGAGATGTGACACTTTTAACAACCATCTACTGAATGACTGCTCTATAAAGTCTGTCTTTATTGAGCTTTAATCACCTTCACTTTAATGTAACAACCTCTGACACATGCGCACACACACATACACACATGTTCAAGAGGAAATGGATGGCTTTCATTTAGTTCTCTCCAGCTTTCTGGACAGCTACTGCTAAAACAGATCTTATCGGCTTTAGGAGCTTAATGCACAAACAGAGGAAGAAGAGACAGAAAACGAAAAACAGACAAAAAGAAGAAGGAAACGAAATGGGATTTCACAATGACAGTGTTTCTGAATGGCAACAGCTGCATCTTCTGTAAAATCTGATTTGAATTTAAGGTGCACAGACACTTTAAATAAATCACAAACAAAAGCTCATGAAAACAATATATAATAACTAATTATAAGTACTAAGAAGATCACTCCAACAAAAAATATCTGTCTATTAATGAAGCAAAGAAGGAGACATACAGATTTAGACACAGAGAAAGAAAGTAAGTATAGATAGGGACGCACATAAGTGATGCATTATGTAAATATATACAGACCGCTCATTTGTGTACCGATAAAGCAGACAGCTTTTAATGCACAATCACTGTTTTATATCGTTTTAGATGTCCATCTGAGCTAAAAGCATAAATCTATAGTTTATGTGCTGCCGGTTTCAGAGCAAAACATATATGTGGCACTTTAGTCACTGAGAATCGATACTTTCCTCTAAAAATGGCAGCATTTACACTTACTAGCTGGAAGTAGACCAAAATAAATGTGTTTATGATTACGGTTTCAAAAATTCCAGCAAATTCATATTTAAGAAAGTTCATATATGAGAGAATATATTAGTACTGCATCTTTAAATGTGCCATAGAATGACAATCTGGATATACCTTGGCATAGTTGAATAATAAGAGTTCAGTACATGGAAAATACTGTACAAATATAAATATTATTAATGTATTCAGAGCCAACCCAAAGAGGCAAAAAAGTCAGTTTATATCAGGGTGCGAAATACAGGGGGATTTGGAGGATTTACCGCCCTAATTATAACCCTTGATCCCCCCTGAAGGATGTCAAAACAAGATGTATGGGGAGTGGTCAGTCCTTTAATACTAAGAAATATTTCACCATAAATCTGTATAATTAAAATAATAGATAATATAAATATACATTTGACCACCCTTTAGCGGTTCAAATTATTGTAAATGCATAATTAAGCCAATCAGTCTTTTCGAGAAACAAGTCTGAAAGTGGCAGATCTAGAGCTCCGATAGACATTGTGTTCACAATGTGTTCATTTATTTTCTTGTAAAATACAGTAGGTCTTTGTGTCTAGATTTTGCCTGAAATAGTCAAATTAGATGTATAGTTTGTAGTTTAACCTATCGTAACACCTAAAATAGCTAATCCGAAAACTCTGTAGCTTAGAATACACTAAATATCCCTCAAAAGGCTGTTTATTAATAAACTAGACGCAACTAAAGCATGCATTACACAAACTAACCGAAACAGTTCACCCCCTGATCGTCAATGTATAATTCACACACTGGTTTAAATGTGTTTTTGTTAATTTAACATGTATATTGTGAAATGTGCCACTTACTGGCATGAGCTTCGAGCAAAGCTTATTAATATTCATGACCCTTCTAAATATGGTCAAAACCAAGCATGTCATATTAGGGCCAATTCCTAAAAAATGATTCTGGAGAATTTTTGTACTTTCCTATGACAAATACCTTCAATGTAGATTTTAGAGAACAATTTTAAATATTGTCTTTATGAATTCAATGGCACTTTTAAAGGTTTCTACGTCAGGAAAAAGCCTTTTTCATACAGATGCAGAAAACGTGTGTGAAGATGTGTGTGCAGTTCTTACCCATTCTCTTGGGTTCTGCATTGCTGGTTCTGTGTTCTAAAGAGAGTGAGGAAGGAGAGGACTGTGGTAATAATGCAACTGAAGACCCACAATCAAAAAAAATCTAATAAAATAAAATTAAATAAAATTAAATTAATCAATTAATTAAAAAAAAAATCACACATAATGCAACCAAAGCTGGATCTTAAAATCACACAAATAGAGGTTATCATACAGGGTGAATTCAGTAAAAATATGATTATGCAAAATGGCCCAATCTTCCTGAATTTACCCAATTAAAAATATATATATATATATATATATATATATTCCCAATTTTTTCAAATTAATAAACAAAAAAATACACACACACACAAAAAAAATCAAAAAACTAAAAAACTAAAGTGGCTGAAAAGTTAAATAAAAAAACAAGGAAAAATAAAAGTCCTCTTTAGATTTTTTTTAATGAAATGCAAATGGTGTGTGAAAACATTGTAATGTGTTTTTTTTGTATATATTTATTTTATTTTTTAATATTTACATATTGTATCTATTATTTTTTTACTTTTATATTTATTGTTTGTACAGTATATTGTGTTTTGATGTTAGTTTTTCTGTAAATGATTGTTGGACCAAATTTGTAAGTCAATGTGACTGAATGTTTTAAAAAAAACAATTAAGTCATTTAAAAAAAACAAATTGTAATACTGTAGTCCCTCGCTATAACGCAGTTCACCTTTCGCGGCCTCGCAGTTTTAGAGATTTTTTTAATGCAATTTGACAATGCTAATTTTTAGTTGTTTATTTTAGTTTTTTTTTTTTACAGTGCATTTACAGTGCAAATTGTCGCCCGCTAGCGGTGTGAGTTCCAACATGAATGCAAAAAGAGGTTGTAACAGTCCCTTGCAAGACCATCGTAAAAGGGGTGACACACCAGATGTGCCACACCATGCAGAGCCATGCATTTTAGAATTGTAAACAGGTTTATATCCGGGTACACACACACCGACGTCGCAAGTCGGCGGCTGTTTACAGTTTCCAGCTACGACTCAGGATACTGTTCATATTTCTGAGGCGACATCCGAATAGTTTTATTTTAAATAACATACGAATATCCGCATCCAGTGTGTGTTACTACCACTGTCATGTGTGCGGCGCATCTGCTGTTAAGGATGGAGTCCGCTTTAGTTTTGTGGATCAGTGCCTACAGGAAAAAAGAACATTGTCTGCACAAAAGCTGAAAAGCTTCATGAACCTTTTGCTGATAGAGATGAATGCTTGCTCCTGACAACAGGTTTTGATCTTTGCTTTCATTCTATAGCACTGGACTTATTTTTCTGTGAAGGTTTGAGAGTGTTTAAACATGTCTGAGAAAAGTGCATAAAATGCGTA
>CAIGQQ010038184.1:2846445-2876146 GCA_903798035.1 Danio albolineatus
TGTGTAATAATTGTCAAAAAAAAAGCTGACTACTTCGTGGATTTTTCCTATTGCAGGTTATTATTAGAACGCAGCTCTCGCGATAAACGAGGGACCACTGTACTCCAATAACCATGACTCGAATGCGCAGCAAGTAAAAAAAAAATGTGGTGAGCCTGAGCTAAATGTCAGAGACTGTGCGATAGCGATGAACAGTTTCATGAAGACATTAGCAAGAGGATTTCACAACTCGACACTCATCATGACTGTCACTCAAACACACAGATGATACTCACCATCTCTCTGGGAACAAAGGTCTCTTCCTGTCTCAGCACCACCAGGCTCACAGTCCCACCCATGGGGGTTGCCCTCAGCAGAGAGACCACCTCCTCCTGGCCCCGCCCATTCAGATCCACTCCATTCACCTGCAGCAACCACAAAACTCGTCAAACAAACTATATACGTGGAGATTAGTAAGAATAAATCCCAAAGTGCAATGATTAACCATTCAAAGATTTCGATTGACACACAATCGTAATTCTAATGATTGTGATTTGAATACATTTATTTAACTTCTTTCAATCTCAGCAGTAAAATCATATCAGCTTTTGGCTCCAACAAACCAGTATAATATGTTATATGTAACTAGGAAAACAGTTTATGGATAGGATGTAATACTGATGCCTAGGGTATCAATCAAATGCTTCAAATAAAAACTGTCACACCTTTAGATGGCAACAAAACGACCACAAAATATGTTTTTTTTTCCATTGAATATCTTCAAAAAATGAATTAAAAATGCTGATTCATCTAGTAATTAAAATGTAAAGTCTTTATAAGTGAGCTACTTTTTAGATTTAAAATTACATTCATATAAATTACATAAAAGGTAACACGTCAGTTTAAGTGCCAATCTTCACTATTAACTAGTGGCTCATTACATGTGTATTATTAAAATATTGGCTGTTTATTGGTACTTATAAAGCACATATTTTGCATAATTATATTCTACATCCCTAATCCAACCCAATTCCAAAACCCAACAACAATAACCAATAATAAGGAGCAAACTGGGAGATTATTGAGGCAAAATTAATGGTTGATAGTGAGAATTATTATCTAAAATAAAGTGTGACCAAGTGTTTACCTCGAGTAAATAATTCTTTGTTGTTATTTTGTTAAGTTGTCTATTGAGAAAGCTGGGATAATCATAATCCTCATATTAAACCAAATAAATGTCTTGCAGATCTACTGTATTTTATATGTTAATATATTCTCTATGTTGTGTTTATTAATTCATAAAACACATTTAGCATCTTATTATTATTACTACATATTTTCCCCCCAATTTCACCTCTAGCAATCTATCTCCAGCTTTCAGTCTGCCGTCTTGTATGGCAGCTCCTCTTGGCAGGATGTTCTTGACATAAATAGGTGCAGACCCTCCAAGAGGAACGTCTCGAGACGTGATGCTGAACCCGAGACCTTCAGGTCCTGTCAAACACAGAGAACACGCTGTTAAGAGGCATATAAAAACATAAGGCCAAATGCATTTACCCATTTCAACCCAAGGAACTTTTTTTTTATTAATTATTTTAGTCATTTTAATATGTGCCTTGAGATTTGTATTGTTCCCTGTTTTGTGGTGTACAACTTGCAACAACAAAAATAACAATTAATTTAACCCTTGTGTACTGTTCAAATTGACCACCCTTTTGTTATGCTAGTGGATGTTTTTGCCCCTTTGATTTCCATTATTATGACATTTATTGATTGCACAGCCATGACACCATATAACCATGCATTGTTAAAAGTTGGTGTTTTACTCTGTTAGGAAGAGGTAGAACGTGTAATTTTTACTGTTGATCATCAGTTGGCAGTGTTAACCCTTTAGACAAGCCAGTGCAAAAAAGTTTTATATGGAGTTCTATGGAGTAAAACAGAAGATTGAAGTGTGTGCATAAATATACATACTATGTTTACTGTGACCTGAGAGCCGAGCTGCTTATTTCGATTTTCCCAGATATACCAAGATAAGTGTGTAAAGGTGTCTCTTAAATCTAATGTAATGTGTGTATTTATATAACGCATTTATTGTGTATGGCTATGCCCCCAAAGCGCTTCACGATCACGAGGTGGGTCTCTCCACACCACCACCAGTGTGTAGCATCCACTTGGATGATGTGACGGCAGCCACAAGACAACGGCGCCAGTACGCTCACCACACACCAGCTATTGGTGGAGTGGGGAAACAGTGATAGAGCCAATTCAGTGGATAGGGATGATTGGGAGGCCACGATGGGTAAGGGCCGAAAAAGGGAATTTGGCCAGGACACCGGGATTACACCCCTACTCTTTACGAGAAGTACCATGGGATTTTTAATGAGCACAGAGTCAGGACCTCGGTTTAACGTCTCATCCAAAAGACGGCACTCACTCAGTAGTATAGAGTCCCCTTCACTATACTGGGGCTTTAGGACTCACACAGACCGCAGGTTAAGTGCCCCCTACTAGCCTCACTAACACCACTTTAACATAGTTTTCCTTCGTGGTCTACCATCCAGGTACTCCCCTGCTTAGCTTCAGTGAGTAACTTGGGGTATAGGGTAATATGGCTGTGGCATACATCTTACACTCTGACACACACACTATGCTCCAAATAAAAGCCAGAAACTAAGCTGTTGATTAACAGTAAAATTGCTAATAATAATAATAATAATAATAATAATAATAATAATAATAAATTGCTTTGCAACAGGGAAAACCCCCAACAACCAGCAATGCATGATAATATGGTCATTATAACTAAAATATTTCATTATAATGGATGTCAATGGGGCTAAAACAGCCACTAACAGAACGAAAGGGCAGTAAATTTGTCCACAGTGTATTGTTGAGTTTGATTGATTTCCTAAAATAAATGTCAAAATAAGATTTGTCACCAAAATCATTTCATTTGCTGAAATACAGAAAAAAAGCTGTGGCCAAGTTAAGACTTAAAATCACCCCAGAGTGGATGAAAACATCCCCAACAGCACACAAGGTCTAAAAAACAAAACAAGATGCTATACAATTAAAGTCCTATATACATTTTTGGTAACACTTTACAATGAGGTTCATTAGTTAATGCATTTACTAACATGAACTAATGATGAACAACACTTGTACAGCATTTATTAATCATAACTGGACATTTACCAATGAATTATTAACATCCAAGTCCATGCTTGTTAACACTAGTTAATGCACCGTGAGTTAACATGAACTAACAATGAACAACTGTATTTTCATTAACTAACATTAACTAACATGAACAAATACTGTAGTAAATGTATTGTTCATTGCTTGTTCCTGTTAGTAAATGAATTATTTAACATTAACTAATGAACCTTTTTGTAAAGTGTGACCACATTTTTAAAATGTCATACTAAATCTTGAATAAGTGAATCAAATCAGTCTCTACATTTAATCCCACACATTTTCCAGTGTCAGATGTCTCCTCGTCTGCATGTGAATGACAACAGAAGCTCGAGGCTTAGAGAAAACATCAGACTACAGCCTGTTGACGGACACGACAAGACTGGAACAGAAGCCATCTGGACTATTAGGGGGTCTTAAAGTCCAAGTAAGATCGTGACCTACAGACCTACAGACTGGACCTTAACCTTTGAAAAATATGAGACTGTGTGAAAAGACTGAGATAACAACATCGATGAGTGAGACAGAAAGAGAAAGAGGACCCACAGGTAGAGTTCAGTCACATTCCACCAAAAGAACAATGTGTGTGTGTGTGTGTGTGTGTGTGTGTGTGTCTTAGTCTCAACAAAACACTGAGAGAATCAGACAGCCATATGGAAAGGCATCACAGTGACACGCGGTGCTGCCTAGCAACACTCCCAGCACCGCTGTTCTGTAACCTCGGCGCCACCTCGCGCTCCCGCTGCGCCACCTGTCCATACACAGGTGCCAAGACCTGTGCCAACTGCTGTCAATCATTTCACATCCCACACCATTACAGCGAGGAGACACACACACACACACACAGGAAGGAGCTGTTGGCAGAAAGCAGATCTACATTCTCCCAGTTGAGTCAGTACAGCAGACTCTGCATGATGGGAAATATGCTCAGGAGCAGACAGCTGGATCCATTAGCACAGCCTTAATCATAAACAGGACATTAACCATATTCTAACACAATCACTGTGAAAACAACATACGTATCAAAGTATCAAGATGAGAAACTAGAAGTACAGTATAAACAATTACAATATTAATAATGCAATATTACTTATGATACAAATAAAACTGACAAAAATATTTAAAATATGAATAAAAATGATTTATAAAAAAAATCTAGGTTTAACATTTACATTGACTACGTTTACATGGACATCATTGATCGAATTATTTGCCTAAATCTGATCAGACAATAATATGATTAAGATGTTTGCATGGGCTGCTTTTTGAATGTTCCTTTCATGATCCCGTTTTACATGTTAAAGCACTTAATTCCATTAACGTCATTGCGTCGCCACGCTATCCACGTTTCCTCTTGACTTTCATGTAATTTCAGGTGTTTCATTTTTAATTTGTTGACTTTGACTACAGTTCGACAGTTTCACTTTTAATCAGGAACACTTCATGCATACCCCCCGTGACAAACTGAGGTATTGGATGAGAGTATAAACTGCTGGAAGAGTGTTGCTTTAATGGAATTTGTTACCGCACGCTGTATGAGGAAAAAACTCAGATTTTCACAATGCTGGTGTCTGTAGTCCTTCACTACACTGAGTCATTGGTGCAGACAATAGTGTCAAACAGCTGTGTGTGTATGGACTATCCTGTCGCAAAATGCAGTGAAAATCCTACACGATGGTAATACAGGGTGGGCCATTCATATGGATACACCTTAATAAAATGCGAATGGTTTCCTGAATACAGTTTCCTAAAAAGTGGATTGTTCGTCGTGGGCCAGTTGAATGGCCCCCCAAGGACTCCAAATCTGACCCCCTTAGACTTTTTATCTTTAAGGGGCCTCGGAAGGCAATTGTCTATATAATTTATTAAGGTGTACCCATATGGCCCACCCTGTAGTTTGATAGCGGTGTTTACATGTATGTACTGCACAGTGTTGGGTAAGTTACTTTAAAAAAGTAATTAATTACTAATTACTTAATATTGTATTTAAAATACTTATCTAATTACTGTGTCTGAAAAGTAACTTAATTACTCAATAAGTAACTTAACTAAATACTTCTTGAAATCCCTATAAACCTTGAGTGGACAAATAATAAAAATTTAACTCTGTAAATAATAAAAACTTAGATAAAACATATGAGTCAAACATGAAATAGTTTAGCCTTTTAGTTTTAAAAGTTAAAAAAAATCTATAATAATTACATGCATAATAAATTTTAGTATGCAATGTAACCTTCTTAAATATTATTCTGCATATCTATCGATCAGGCAGGATCATGCAATCTTTACAAAAAAAGCATTATTTTTCGCGGTATTAGAATGAAAGCATGTGCAGTATGATCGGAAGTGGACAAAAGGCTTAAGATTTATACGGCATGTTTTTGAACTGGATTGTGTCTCTCTTGTTTACCTGTGATCCGATCGAGCAAAAGGTGTCTTATTACTCTGTAAACAGAGCAGCATCAGTCATGTTAAATTCGCCGACTCCCTCTGTCACATCTGCATATTCATCCTAGCCTTTCTCATAGTAATCTTCATGAACCAGCCCATGTAAGGTGCGCGATAGCCTTGAAAAAGCCACGCGCTACAGCACGCAGGCGCGCAATGAGGAAAAATAAATTGATTAATACTGTAATGTTCTTGTCTGGGAATATTTTCATTTCGTAAAACAGCCACTCGCTTCAGCTGAGTCCGACATCTTCCGCTTTAGAATATGAGTAGAAAACTACGTGCATCTGCACTACGATGCGCCAGAGTTTACTTTTACCTTTAGATTATAAATTTATAAAATTGTGTAAGATTATTCAGCGAGTTAAATTTTTTTACAATGTAACGCAGGTACATTATAATTAACTGTAATTAAAATACCTAAAAATGAACAGTAATTAGTTACTTTACTTTTTCAGTGGAAAAGTAATTTAATAACAGTAACGCGTTACTTAGTAACGTGTTACACCCAACACTGGTACTGCACTTCAATAATGAGATTAAAATCGGCATACTCCACATGCCTTAATTTGATTTATGTTTAGGTGAACTATGACTTTAGTCGGTCTAAAGCCTGGTTTATACTTCTGCGTCGAGTCATTGGCTGTAACCCAAGGCACATGCCTTGTGCATCGCCGTGCATTTGTGCGCTTTTTGGGTTGCTCTGCGATAACACTTCCGCAACAATAGCTGGCAGTGGGTTTTTATGTTCCTCTGTGTTGAGTTTCTTCCATAGCATTTTGTTTTTTCTAAACGATACCTTAATGTAGAGATAGTTAAAACTCGCTCGTTTTGAGGTGGGAACCAGCAGACGTGCAACAACCTTAATAATACAGCAAACACGAAACAGTTTCCATCTAGAGCTCCTTCATGGGATTCGACACTTGTAAACACTCGCTTAACAGAATCGCGTGGCTCTCTCCCCCACTTGTCAGCTCTACAAAGCTGACCAATCACATTACATTACATTTTTTGAGAGGTGCGCGTCAGCGATGGCCACGGCAAGGAGTATGTGACCACGCAAAGGCTGCGCCGGAGCAAGTGTGCGCGCTTGACGCAGAAGTAAAAATCAGCCTTAAGGTAATCAAAAATCACTGTTTACATAGTAGCCTCTTAATCAGAGTATTGTCTTGATCGTATTAAAATCAGATTATCGGTGTTCATGTAAGCGTACTCAATAAAAACCTGTAAAATTTATTAAATTATATTGGGTAAAACCGCTTGTTGAACTAAATATGAATGAAAATTATTTCTAAAAAAATGTAATTAGATTTTAGGGGCATTCTATGGATTGGGGTTTAAAGAAAATCTAGATTTAAAACTTACAATGAAAAAGTGTAATATCTATTTAATTATGTTGGGTAAAATGGCTTGTTAAATAAGGTAAAAAAAAAAAGTAGATCTGGAGCAAATTCTGTCTATCTGGAACTGACGGGATTACTGGATTGTTTGGTTTCCAAATGGTTGGTTGTACTAAAGATTATAAGTGCACATGCATTTCTAAAAGATATTTTGTACATAAATAAATAATTGCGCTATAAATTCTACAATATTCCATAATGAATACTGATTTCACTCTCCTTCATTTGGAGCATTTTTTCAGCACATATTATTATAATATGTGATCTGATATTCGCAAAGCAGAATCCCCAAGCGTTTTTAAATCGTAATTTGAAGCTTACTTATGTAGTGTAGCTTTTATGTGTTCATGCGATGTTATCGATGTTTTAGGCTGTAAAGGCATTCACGTTTTCACACTTTTCTCTCTCGTGTAAACACTCTCAAAGTTCAAACCTTCGTAGAAAAATAAGTCCAGTACTATAGAAGAAAACCAAAGATCAAAACCTGTTGTCAAAACATTCATCGCCGTCAGCAAAAGGTTCATTAAGCTTTTGTGCAGATAATGTTGACATCCAGCGTAATGTTCTTTTTCCTGCAGTCACCGATCCACAAAGCTAAAGCAGACTCCGGACACTGGATGCACCGCGCACATGAGAGTTGGAAGTAACACAAACCAGACATGCACATTCGCAAGTTATTTAAAATGAAAATATTCAGTTGCTCTGTGGTACTACAGAAATATGAATGGTGTCTTGAGTCGGAGCTGGGTACTTGCGGCGCCAGTGTGCGTACCCTGATATAAACCTTGGTTTGCATGGCGCTGTGTTTATTATTAAGGCACTCAATAATAAAGTTTATGAAGTGCTATAAGTGAATTGGATTAACTAAAATGAGTGTGTGAGAATGTATGGATGTACTGGGTTGCAGTCGGAAGGGCATCCGCTGCGTAAAACATATGCTGGAATAGTTGGCAGTTCCTTTCGTTGCCGCAACCCCTGATAAAAAAAGGACTAAGCTAAACGAAAATTAATGAACGAATAAATAATAATAATAATAATAATAATAATAATAATAATAATAAATTATTATTATTATTATTATTATTATTATTATTATTATTATTATTATTATTATTATTATTATTTATGTTAATTCAGAATTTCAATCAATGTATAAAACGTTTTAAGTCATTCAAAGTACTGATTTTCTGAAATTTTTACTGATACCTTTCCTAAGCTGGATTCCGAGTCTCCGCCCAACCTTCTTAGTGAAGCCTGTTGTGGGGGCGGGGCTAAGGCCTCTTTGGGGTGAGGAGGTGTGGCCTGTCGGAGGTTTGCCCGATGAGCCAACGGGATGATGGATGGGAGAGCCGGTATCCAGATGGTTATTGGGTGGCTGTGGTCTGTGTTGAGCCAATCGGTGAGCAGCGCTCTCCAGATCATTGGTGAGGGAGTCTGGGCTGAAACGTCCCGAGAGGTCGATGTTCGCTCTGGGGTTGTGCTCATAATGGGATATCTGCTCATACTGGGGCCTCATGGTGGACGGCACCACATGGAAGAGGATGACGGCAGAGCGCATTGCTTGACGAAACATGTTCTGAGCTCTGAAAACCAAACAGAACACAAAATTGAGGTTTACGCAATAGTATTTATTTCCCGATTAGATTGGTGTTTGTGTATTTGTGAGTAAATGGGTGGGCTTTAACACATCACCAGACACACTGCAAATCTAAACAAAAAAGGCTTGCTTAATGCAAGAGAAAGGGGGAGATGGACAGAATAGACGAATGAATGAATAGATAGATAGATAGATAGACAGACAGACAGACAGACAGACAGACAGACAGACAGACAGACAGACAGACAGATAGATGGATGCAGGGATGGATGGATAATTGGAAAAAAAGAATGGATAAACAGAAAAACAGATGGATGTACAGTGCCTCGCATGTTCGAGCACACCCCATTTTGAAAATTAATATTTGTATTTCTAAGTGAATATTGGCAATTTATTTTGGTGCATTTAAACAAAACAGATTTATTAAACAGATATATTTATTAAAATAATATTTTAGTCACCAAACCTATTTAGAAATTAAAAGATAATACAACCCACAAAAATTCAACTAAATTTTTTGCTTCTCTCAATTTTTAAAAATTTGTATTTAATATTTTTCTATAACATAAATTTGGCTGAACTAGTTTTTGGACCGTTATTGTAATTTATTTTGTTAGATAAGCTTCAGGCTTCAGTACTGACTAATCTAATGTATATGCACAAATATAATATTGTATAGCTTCCTATTAACAACATGAATTTAAATTTGTGAGGGGTGTACTTCTACATGCTGAGCACTATGTATTAACAAGTAAATTATATGCAGACGAAAAGATCGGGAAGAATGGATGCCTACGAATACAAATAATATTGGTCATATTATGACACTAAATATTTAATTTAATTAAATTAATTAGGATTTAATTACATAATTTAGATAAGTATAAATAACTTTTTTTATTGGAACTGTATCTACTAATAAAACAGTATTATAAGCAATATGATTTAATTTAATGCTGTATAAAAAACTAAAGTAAAAATACAACACAACCCTAAACTAAAATCTAAACTAAACACTAAACTAAACTACACTAAACGCAAAACTAAATACAAAACAAAAAACTTTACAACACTACAGTAAACTCTAAATTTAACTAAAAACAAAACAAAAAACTAAACAGAAATCTAAACTAAACTTAACACAAAACAAAACACTGAACAAAACACAACACTAAACTACACACAAAGCTAAACAAAACACAAAATTAAACTACACTTAACACAACTAAACACAAAACTAAACAAACAACCACAACACTACAATAAATTAAACTAAACACAAAACTAAACTAAACACAAAATTAAACTAAACTAAACTAAACACTAAACTAAACTGAACACAAAATGAAAACTAAACAAAACAAAACAAAAACAAAACAAAACTAAACTAAAAAACACCACAACATCACACTAAACTAAAACCAAAACTAAACAAAGCACAAAACAAAACAAAACACAAAACAAAATATTATGATTCCAGCGCTTTTACTCCTCCACACCAAATAGCTTCCACAAAATTTCTTTTTTTGCCATTTCTCCAACACTTATAGTTCTCTTATATTAATTACAAAACATGACTGAAATTTATACTGCACAATTATTGCTGTCACCTGAAACAACTGCAATTATATTAAACAACCACGGTCAGAGGATTAATCAATAATCTCCTCAGGCCTGAACAGAAGTGTAATGGCATCAATAAAGGAGGAAGAGAAAGGAGTTAAACGGATAATCAAGCACTCAGTACTCATGTCAGAGGTCAAGTCTTACTGCTCAAAGCGAACGTTGCGCAGATCTCCGTTGTTGATCCGAATGATGCAGTCGTTCTCCTGAAACAAACCCTGGACGTCAGCCTTTCCACCACACTCCAATCGCTTCACCAACAGACCCAACGTCCTGAAACACACACACAGGTTGGTTTTGATGACTTATGAGGACTCCACGTAGGCGTAATCATGTATTATATACTGTAAACATGCTTATTATACAGTTAAAATCATGATTATTAGACCTCCTGTGAATTTTCTTTTCTTTTTAAAATATTTCACAAACAATGATTAACAGAGCAAGGAATTTTTCACAGTATTTCCATTAATGTTTTTTCTTCTAGAGAAAGTCTTATTTTGATTTATTTCAGCTAGAATAAAAGTAGTTATTTATTTTTTTTTAAACCATTCATTCATTCATTCATTTTCTTTCAGCTTAGTCCCTTTAGTAATCTTTGGTCGCCACCGCGGAATGAACCGCCAACTTATCCAGCATATGTTTTACGCAGCGGATGCCCTTCCAGCTGCAACCCATCACTGGGGAACATCCATACACACTCATTCACACACATACACTACGGACAATTTAGCTTACCCAATTTCCCACGTGAACACGGGGAGAACATGCAAACTCCACACAGAAATGACCCAACCAAGGCTCGAACCAGCGACTTTATTGCTGTAAGGCAATTGTGCAACTCACTGTGCCACCGCTTAAAATCCATTTTAAGGTCAATATTATCAGCCCCCTTAAACAATATTTTTCTATTGTCTACAGCAGTGGTCCTCAAACACCGGGCTCGGGATCGGTACCGGTCTGTGGATCAATTATTAGTGGGCCGCACAAGAAATCATTAATTATTTTATTTCGGTTTTATTTATTATCTGAGTCTGAACAATCTTTTATTTTGAAACATCTTTTATTTAAAAAATGAACGTATTCTCTCGCTTACATCTTGTTCTCGAGCGCCCAAATTTAACCCACAAGCAGCAAAATGAGTAAGAAACAGATGTCTCAGAAAAGTTTCTTTGCTAAGGGGAAAAGGCCCAGTGAAGGACCTCCGAACTGCCATGGAATGGATCCGCAACCCATTTGTCAACAAATCAGGTGAATCCACCATGACTGCTGGAGATTGCAAATAACAGCGGCCTTTAAGGGGCCGTTCACTAGGCCTGTCACGATATCTATTTTGTATTGTACGATATATTGTACCAAAATATATCGCGATAAACGGTATTATTGTCATTTTAAGACCATTTTATGCCACTCATAATGCCAGAATGACAATTTAATATCATCATAATGCAAGTACACTCTTCCTAAGAACACATAATATTTCATTCTTGAGAATATTTAATTAAGTTATATTCATTTTAGCAGTTTAATAATTAGGCATTGGAATCCGAATGTGAAAACGCCTATCTTAAATAAATAATAATAAATGTTAACAAAAAAAGAGTAACAGAGGCTGCGATATCTGCTCTATCTTCAGTTGTCACACACCCATGTGAAAATATACTCAAGTAACTTACAGTAGATGCTATGTTTTACCATACTGACACCTCCAAAAAAGATATAATATTACTAGAATTGTGTTTTATTTATAGGCGATATATATTGCACCACCAAAAATTATTGTGGTCGTGTTCGTGTGTTGTGCGATAAGTCGATATATTGATTATTGTGACAGGCCTACCGTTCACATATCGCTTTTCTAGAGTTCGTGCAAGTTTGTTAATTCCAATGGAGGTGCATGGCTTGTGAGCGCAAGTGGCGTGACATGCTTGCGACTTCCATATGCAAAAACACTTAGAGAGAATGCCACATGACTACAACTGACCGATCAGCCTCATACTTTGTATGGAATATACACATTTCGGTAGACTAATTATCTCAGACAAACACAGAACTTGTATCAGTGACAGCACTGTTTTGTCAGCTTGTCATCCTCAGAGAAAACGCTTGATGGTCGTCTAGAAACCTACTGTATGAACCCCCCTAATTACTTGCCTAATTACCTCAACTTGTCTAGTTAACCTAATTAACCTAGTTAAGCCTTTAAATGTCACTTTAAGCTGAATACTAGTATCTTGAAAAATATCTAGTAAAATATTATTTATGGTCATCATGACAAAGATAAAAGAAATCAGTTATTACAAATGAGTTATTGAAACTATTATGTTTAGAAATGTGTTGAAAAAAAATCTTTCTGTTAAACAGAAAATGGGGAGGTATACGGGGGGGGGTTGAATGGGGTGCCAATTATTCTGACTTCAACTGTATATCCCTACCCCTAAACCAAACCCTCACGGAAAAACTGTAACTAATCTCCAATGAAAAAAACCCAGTTAAATATGATGAACAATTTTGAATTACAAGGAAACAAATAATGTCCTCATAAACCACTTTAAAATTGTAATACCTAGGTCATTAGTGCTCTATCGGCACTTTTACTCTACTATTTTCCTTTGAACTGCAGTCACTATTTTTTGACTATGATGACTGAATACCCCAAATAGCCTTTAACAATAACTTAATTCCTTCAGCAGCGGTCATCAATCTTTTTATCACCGCGGACTGCTCATCGCTTGAAAATTGGTTGGAAATCTATGTCGATTTCTAGATTTCTATCTAGATTTTTTGATTTTAGATAACAGGGTGCATCTGGTCGTTCCCAATATGCAACCACAAACCATGCACCTCCATTGGAAAAAAACTAACTTGCTTGCAGAAAAGATGCGATATGTGAACAGCCTCCAGCTTAGTTACCCATTTGGTAACATCCATATCATTTAGTCTTTGATGCAAACGCATCAACCTTGCTTGCACACGGTAATACTAACTACTCTTGAGCACCTTTAAAAGGGCTATTTTTACTCATACTTTGAGGAATATTTAAATACTTTTACTCTACTTGCACTATATTTCAGCGCAAGTAAAGGTACATTTACTTAAGTAAGATTTTTCAGTACTCTTTCCACCACTGGTCATTATACAAATGTGTGTCCTCATAAACCACATAAACACACACATTCACATACACACACACAAGCTAGATCCATGCCGCAAATCTAAGACTTGTTATTTATTTAGTCATAAGCAACATCCATTTGAAATGAAAGATTAACATGATTGATATAGAATCAAACTATTTTGAAACTAATGCAGCATCATAAAGCACTTGTGAATGAAAGGTAATTCCTCAAGATAAATAACGTTCTTCATAACTGGCGTTCAGCTCGCTGCACGCAGAGAGATGCAGATCACAGGGATATAAAGCTGCTTTTAGCAAGATTACTTTGCCTGGTGACCGCTCACATACAGATGCTGTTTAGATGCTCTATCTATCTCTCCTGGACAGACTCTTACAGACTCTCTGATGGGGATTCAGTGACTCTTTTGAGCTGTATAAACATTCAGTCACCCCGAATCAAACAATGATCACTCAGAAGACGTGCGTGTAGTATCAGGTGATGAAGAGGAAAGACTTTTATAAGAACTAATAAAGAGGAAAGACTTTTATGTGACTTTAAGAGCAGCGTATGTTGAGTTCAGAATGTGGCATGCAGTGCTGCACAAGTTATCTCAAAGAAGGAATTAATTGCTAATCGCATAATTGAAATTGTATTTAAATTACTTTTTTAATGACTTTGTCTTAAAAAAAAATTACATTTCTTGATGCAATACTAACTAAATCCATATAAATCTCTATTCTAAGACAATATACATTTAGTTCTTTTAATTAATTAAATCTTTAAAAATAAAATCTTTACGTTTTATTTAAAAAAACACACAAAATGTTATTTATACCATATTTTATACATAGAATAGTTTTATAAGCATGTATAACTGTTTATATATATATAAATATAAATATTTATATAAATATAAATATAAATATATATATATATATATATATATATATATATATATATATACACACACACAGTACATATATATTTTTAGTTGAGTAATTATGCAAAATATTAGAATTTTTAATTAGAATTCATTTATATACATTCACATATATACAAACACTTATTCTGCTTCTCTGAATGTATGCCTTATATTTTCATAATTCATAATAATTTCTCACTCAATTAAATTTTTCATATATATAGTCTTGTGTGAAAACGAAAATATTCAGGAAAATTCATTTGTAACAAAACTACAATTATTCTGCTTCTCTGAACTGATTTGCTGTATACAGATCTATTTAATTTACCTACACTTTAATTTATGAACAAAATATGTCAGTACATTATAAATGACCGTAATTAAACTACCTAAAAATGAAAAGTAAACTCTCACTTTACCTATATAGCAGAAAAAAGAAAAGTAATTCAATTACTAGTTGCTTTGCTTCATACTAGCTTTATTTAATTGCTATCTACTTTGTAACTAATTAAGCCCAACACTAGTCCCATGTACAAAAAAAAACAATTAAATGCACTGTAAAAACCCAACAGTCAACTTTATCAAATGAAATGTGTGTAGTTAACCAAAATTTACACAAAGTTAATTCTACTCATTTGTAATGAGTTTTGAACTCAGTGTTGAAGGTAATGAGTTAATTAAACTACTTCAACTGGAGTAAGTTCACAGTACTCATATATATATATTTTTTTTTAACTCAAATGGTTTGTCGCAACTTGTTTCCTCAAATGGTTTGAGTTGCCTTAACTTATTAGGTTTTACAGTACTCAGTTTGAGTTCTCTTCATTTATTGGGTTTTACTGTGCTCAAATTGCTCGGTTTACTCAAATGGATTAAGTTCACAGTACTTATTAGGATTAGTTTTTGAACTTAAATGGTTTGTTGCAATCAGTTTCCTCAAACGGTTTGAGTTACCTTAAATTTTCGCATTTTACAGTGTATTAAATGCATTCATAAGATTTTCCATAACCACACTCATATAACTCATAAAATGTTTTTAAAGCTCTGAGCAGGGTTTATGTTCAGTGATTTATTTTAAGCCAAAAATCTTTCTTTTTACGCCCTCAAATATAAATCGCGTTTAGTCAGATTCTTTATGAAGCTCTTAGTAAGGGTTATGTTATATTTTTAACCCTAAAACCTTTTGCCTTATTTATAGTTTGGTGGCTGTTACAATAACAAAAAAAAACTTTCTCTGTCACTCAGAAATTGCTGTAAATTTTACAAATACTAAAAAAAAAAAACATGTAAATAACATGGTAAATTAAGTAGCATTTAAGATTTTTTTTTGTAAAACATAATTTTTAATAATTTTATATTCACAACAACAAATTTTATTTAAAAAATTTACAGTGTACCTGCGGTCTCTTCCACTGAAGGGGACAACATGGATACCGAGTGGACCTCCGTCATTTGACACTTCCACCAATTTCACAATATCACTAGAGAAACATGGGGAAAAATAAAGCGTTAGAGAGAGAAAATAAGCATGTGTTTCTATGTAAAGATTCATGAGGCGAAGTCTGAATGCACAGGGGCGGAGTTTGAACATGCATTTATTAGAGTGTCATAGAACTACATTTAATGCATCTATATAGACACTGCTTATGTGTCTATCTATACAAAAAACAAATGCCTTAGGAGTCACTGCATATTAGGGACAATACTGTAAGTGACCACATGTTGCCATGACACACTATACAAGATAAAAAGGTAAACTCTAGTATCCTAATTGTCATTTATTATGACTTCTGTGCAGCACTGCTGTATTTTATATTAATGACATTTAGTATGTTTAGTATACAGAAATATTGTAAATGCTGGCTACTAGTAAGTCTAATTGTATAAAAACAAACATGTATTTTTAGATCCCTCCGCTTAAAAACAATTCCTCCAAATTTACCTATGATGTATTTTTTGAAACAGAAAAACAATGAAAAATTGGTAAAATCCAAACAAAAACTACAGTAGCATAAATGATAAACTATTTATTACAAAAGTCAAGTGAAAAATTAGAAAAGTGAAAGTGAATAATAAACTAGCAGTGTCATGTGCATTCAAGCAGTCCTTGATTAACATTAACACAAGGTGCATTTCAGATGATAAAAACATGATATATATTATATTTTATATTATATATATATTATATGTTATATTTATATTCTAAGAAAAAAATGGTAACACTTTAAAGTGTCCTTGTTACACGTTTCCTATACTTACTATAGTAAATACAATTAATTACATGCAACTAAATTTAAACCCAACCCACATTCTAATAGTAACCATACAGTTACTACACTGAAATATATTAATTTCCCTTCAATAATATTATTCAGTAGCTAAACAAATAGTTGCACTGTAACAAGGACACCTTAAAATAGCATAACCAAAAAGTGTGAAGAGTCCCACAAAAACTCTACTTTTTTGGCACTCGAATCACTGCATCTTTCACACAACTGTGAAAGATTCAACCAATCATATAGATGACAGTTTTTGAGAGATTAATCCACAACATTTCAATCTGATTTTTATTGTAAAAAATATTCAGTTACCTGCAAATCAAACTGATGGCAAGAAGGAGAGATTCACACACAATAAGAGATCACAACACCACTGTCAGACCCTGTGTGTGTGTGTGTATGTGTGTGTTTGTGTGTGTGTGTGTGTGTGTACTGGCTTTGGTGATTTATAACGACCCAAATTTGTATATTGTCATGGGTATGACGCAGGTATAACAACACAAGGGCATTCTCTACATGCTCAAAAACCGAAAAATCATACTTAACAGGAGTCTTTTAACATTCAAAATACGTTACAGGGTTGGTTTTAGAGAAAGGGGTAGGGTAAGGCCATACAAAATAGCATTTTTACAGTATAAAATGCATTACGTAAAAGAGAGTCTTCATAAGTCAGCAAAAACAACTTGCATGCACTCAAAAAAATGTAGTAAAAAAAAAGTATTTATATAAAATCTTTCTTGAAGTCTGCATTAATTGAAAGCTGCAACTGCTTTTTTTTCATATTGTGACGCAGTTCCTTGGGAAACGTAATATTAAATGTGGCATGTTTTTTACTATTACAAGCTGATTGGATGTAATAAAGTGGGCACTTTATTAAAGAAAGATCTCAGTAAAAGGGTTTGGGAAGAGTGATTGCAACCTAGACACCTCCTTCTCAACATTTCTGTTTGTTGTCCAAACTAACAGTTGGAGGGGCGTGGTCAAGTATGTTAGCCACACCCAATACCTCACCCAGACAGAATCTGAGAATTTAACCTGAAACAAACAGGTGCATTGTCAGATTTAAATTTTAGATTACGAGGGCAAATTCATTTGTGTTTTTTTAATGACATGCACAGATGAATTGTTTACCACAAAACTAGCAATGTGAGCTAACAAAATCATATGGTTAGCTTTGATTTCATCTGTACTTTTTTGGGGGACAACTTAATTGTTTTATGTTCAATCTACTTACATTTGGAAAAAACAATTAAGTTAACTTAAAGGTGCAGTAAGTGACTGTCTTCAGAAACATTTTCTTTGTTGTGCTGGTTGAAAGTCTCTTCATATTCTAATAGTAATGATTAAAGTAAATGATCTAAATGTGTTTATATGTATTTTTATATTCTGAGTAAGGCATAAAACTAAAAAATGTTCAACACATTAAATATTATCGGGCCGACATTTCCCATAATTCTGATAAGTAGCCTAAACTGTCTGTCAGCAAATGTAGGTTTGTACCCACTGTGCATCTCTTCACGCAGATCTGCCATTAGCGCGTGCATATGCAGACGAGATAAATCAAACGCTGAATCAAAACTTTTGAAAATCCTGAATCAATAATAGAGTTGCTTTTGCACGCTGGAGGAAGGACGACACCATGGCTGACAGGTAATGTTATATTTTAAAACTATTTTAGTCCCCCAAAGCTGATGTAGATTGTGTTGTTTTATGAATGGGTTATATGCAGAGAAGTGTTCAGCCACTGAAATCTCCTGGTGATAGATTAATGTGACTATTTTCACTTTCATAAGGTCCTTTTACAGCATCAATAATGTAGATTCTTATTTAGTTTAACAACAAAGCAGAAATAAATAGTGCTATTCCGCCTAGCCTGCTTTACTGAGCTGAAGTTGGTTTTATATTCACATTGGTTAATTTTTGAACAATGACAACCTGTGATGCGCTCCTTATATTGTTTACCATGATACTTTGAATATTCGGTCTGAAATAGCATGCAAGTATGGCTTAGTAACAAGTGTAATTCTTGCACGCCGCCGGCCAACCACTAACTACATTTCTAGCTGGCGAATGAGATGAACTAGCGAGTTGTCTGGTGTCATCTTTACCGTGCAAGTTTGTGTGTAAAGGCTGATTTATACTTCTGTGTCAAGTGCATGTGTATGCTCTGGCGCAGCCTGCGCATAGTCGCCGTGGCCATTGCCGACGCGCACCTCTCAAAAAAATTAACTACATAAGAAAACAACGCTTTGCGCAAGCTCTGTGATTGGTTGGCTTGGTCACGATGACGAGTGTGGGCGGAGGTTAGAGCCTCAAGATCCCGATGGAGCGAGTGTTTATAAGTGTGGAGTCCCGTAAAGTAGCTATAGATCAGAGATGCCCAAAGTAGGGCCCGCGGGCCAAATTTGGCCCATTGTAACCTTTGATTTGGCCCACCATCCCATCTAAGAAGAGAGTGAGAATGATAGGGGCAAATATCTTTAACAAAGAGATGATAATTTTTAATTTAACATAACATTCTTTTGTTTGTTTGTTTTAATGCTGAGCTACAAAAATAGCAAACTGAAATGAAATGTTTCAATTAAATATTGTAAATGAATCTGATTTGTAAAAATGTAAATACCGTCACTCAATGGAGAGAAAACTATGCAGAAGATATCAGCAAGCAAATCATGGCAAAAACTAGTGTAATTCTGTTATAAATGAGATTGTTTTTGTATTTAACGTAATTTCTTATAAAACGTAACAGAATGTACTATATAAAGCAATGTTTTCTAGTAATCTTTAAATATTATTAAATAAATTAGGAAATCACTCATGGCAAGCATATTTACCTTCGGCCCACAAGCCTTAATCAAGTTTGGTTTTTGGCCCTTTGTAAGAAAAAGTTTGGGCAAACTAGCTCTAGATGGAAACTGTTGTTTTGTGTTTACCGTATTATTAAAGCTGTTGCATGTCCGCCGGTACCCGTCTCAAAACGAGCAAGTTTGAACCGCTTGTACGTTAAGGTAACGTTCAGAAAAAACAAAACACCAGCGGAGAAACTCGACACAGAGGAAAATAAATACCTACTGCCAGCTAGCATTTCGAAAGTGTTATTGCAAAGCAGCACATACAGCGCGCAGGATTATGAATGCACAACAATGCGCATTGCATCCACTGTGGTCACGGCGATCACTTGACGCAGAAGTATAAACCAGGCTAAAGAAGGTGTGACTTTGGACGGCAGGGGAGGGACTGTGTTTCAAAGATGTTATCACCTATACCTTTAATTGATTGGTGTTAGGACAACATGAAGGAATTGTGTGGAACCCAGCATTTTTTACAGTGTTCGTGTTACTTACTCCAATGATCTCACTCCCATGTGCTCCAAGCATGTGTCCGCACGTCCCACCGGCTCTATCCTACCATTCTCCTCCTCATCCTGCAACAAGAAGAAAACCGCTAAACCCACAATGCATCGATCGCACTCAACAAGACCCTTCCAGAGGCCCATTTGCATGAATAACAGCAACTATGCAACGTCAACAAATTAGAAATGAAACACAAATGTAAAGCATGACCTGGGTGAAGACTTCAGCAGAGAGATAAGCAGTTCTTCTTTTTCTAAACAGTTTGAAGGAATTCATCCTCTAAGATGTTTCACCTGATACACCGCAGCTCAGGTGAGAGGAACACAAGAGCTCATGTTCACTAGCTCATGTCACTTTATTATCCGAGTAACACCCACCCACACACACACGTACACAAGCTCTCATTAAAGTTGTAGCAAGCCACAGGTCCATGTTTTGCTGCTGAGACACTACTTGTGTGTTAGTGTAAACCACTTTGAAGGTAGTTTTCATCCAAACCTATTATTTTGGATTTTATACAGTCATTCAAACTGTGATTATAGACAGAAAACAATACACACAAACACACACAACTCCATGTCCAAACATAACACTGGGGCTGATGTGGATACATGCATTATTTAGCTCAAGCGAGCAGAGGCTGTGAACAAAAAGAAAGAAAGAATTAAAAAAATGAGAACAAAGAACGAAAGCAAAAATAAAAGACAAGGTAAAAACAAAATAAAAGCAAGAAGAAATAAAAAGGAAAACAAATTAGATAAACTGTTAATAAAATGAACGTGAAAATAATAAAAGGAAAATTAATTTAAAAAACATAAAAGAAAATGTAATGTTAAGAAAGATAAATAAATAACTGAAAAAAACAACAACACACCAAGGCAAGAAAAGGACAGAAAAAATAAGAAAAAAAACTAATTAAGCAATCAAAAAACAGAAGTAAATGGATAACAAGAAAGCAAAAAGGAAATATATAAATATAAAGACAAAAACAAGAAAAAGAAAACAAAAACTAATTAAGCAAATAAAAACAGAAGTAAAAGAATAATAAGAAACTGAAGGGAAAGCAAAAAACAACAACAACACAAGGCAAGAAAACAAGAGAAATAAAAAGTAACAAGAACAAAAAAAAGCAAAAACAAAGTCAAAGGCTTTTTATTATTATAATATATTTTATCAAGCAAAAATAAAAATAAACAGAAGAAAAGGAATAACAAGAAACCAAAAAAGAAAACAAGAAACATCCCAACAAAACCAAGAAAACCAGTAAAAGTGAAACCAAAAGCACACACACCATTTAAATGACCATATTGTTTTTTTCTTTCATAGTGAACACAAAGTGTTGTGCATGAAAGAAAATGTTTATGGGGTCAGTATAATTACTCTAGTCTATATAATGTTGAATATAATCCGATAATGACAAATGTCTGATTTTTAACAGCAAAATAAAACGGTCTAATAATGTTGTCAATAGCCCCTTTCACAAAGTAATACCGGTAAATATCGGGAACTACTGGAAGGACTTTACTGGTAAATTCAAACAGGCGCTGTTCATACATGCAAGGACATTCCGGAATTTTTCCAGAAAAGACCATTCACACATCCATTCCAAAATACTGGTAAATTATCAACAGAAAATCATCAACCAGAAATGAGCTCTAAACAGGTGTGCTTGTGTTTGTAAATATAGAAGGGTTCAGGCTTTTGTTGATGGTTTCACTTTTATTTAAAGCTACAGCATTCATGCAGCTGCTTTGTCCCAGAGACATCCAAACGCAGAAGCGTGAACCGCAGCTAAATGTGTGCACATTAGACTACATCACAAATTCTGTGGATGGATAAGTATTATGAACAACTTCAATGAAAACATGGAGAAACACTTTCGCATGTCGAGATGTACGTAATATGTATGTGTGCTGGTGCTCACCAGCTGCTTCACGTGCACACGCGTCAAGCAACTGAAGCGGAGCGGTAAACTAACAGCAGTTTATCATAAGCATTTTATCGGTAATTTAAGGAACATTGAAACGTTATCTGACTAAGTGTGCAGCTAAATGTGTCAGGAAAAATAGTCACACTTTATTTCGAAAGGTCCGTTTGTTAAATTTAAGTTACATCGCAACTAATTCTCATTATATTATAAGTAGACTGTTAGGTTGGGGTTAGGGTTGGGGTTAGTGTAAGTTGACATGTACTTGCAAAGTTTCTTATAGTCAGTTAAATGTCTGTTGAATGTCAGTACCAACAGATATTAAGTAGACAGTCTACTAATACTCAATTGGACCATCGAAATATAGTGTTTCTGGAAAAATATTCAAAGGTTTTCATTTTCATAAACAGCATGGATGTGAATGTGTCTGACTGTTCTGATTGGCTCGAGTAGATTTCTCACGTCAGCACGTTCTAATCGTGAACACGCTCTTTTCAGCAATTTTCCTTCTGCGTTCACACAGGAAAACACTTTGCAGAAAATGTCCTGAACTAATTTACAGGTATTTTCAAAAAGGGCCTGTTCACACATACAGACCTGTCCGGAAAATTGCCGGTATTTTTCCCAGAATGGTCTGTATGTGTGAAAGGGGCTAATGACAACTGACAAGCATATGTCTCAAACATAATAATTCAACTTCAGAATTATGAATAGTTGTATATTGATGTCATCACTTTACTGTGAATCACCAAAGGGGACATATTTAAGTCCACTCCAAGTCTATTCAAAATTGAGCATTTTAACCAAGAGTAGACCTACACATGGGCCTAATATTATTAGTGTTGTTTTACCATATGTTTGAGAAACAACAATAATAATAGCCTACTCAAATTATCCTACCTATAATATATCCATATTCCTGTCTAACCTTCCATTCCTCCATTCATCTGAAAAGAGAAATAATCAAAAAACTAAAAAAGCAATCTAACAAAGTAAAAATGAACAAAGATTTTGAAAAACGGAGATACAGAAAGAAAGAAAAACGAAAACGTATAAAGGAAAAGAAACACAAGAAAAGGAAAAGGAAACTAAACAGAAACAGAAAAGGCTGAAGACAGATTTTCTCTCGCTCTCTGTCTCTGTTCTGTTTATTTTGTCCCATGTTGCTTCACCATTACCCCAGTGGCCCATGAGCTGCTCTCTATCTAGGGCAGTTGGTCAATCACTCTTTTCCTCTGTGACCAAGGGGTTTTCAAATATCTAATATGAAGAGAAAAAAACATAATAGAAGGAAGTAGAGAAAATAGCTGCGATACACAATACACCCTCAACAGCAAACTCAACCATCCCGTCTTATATAACAGCTGTCTGATATAACAAAAGAGTGTGTGCGTGTGTGTGTTTGACGGCACGACTGTATCAAATCAGCACCGCTGGCCTTCTGACAACAGCAGACATGCCTGAAATCATCAGAGAGGACTGCCAAACCATTGTCCCGCTCGGATCCCATCCAAAGCTTTCCCCTCGCAAACACACACTGCAAACAGCCATTGTCTTTCTCCGAGTGTTCTGCTCAGATTCTCCTGAACATCAAATGACTAATAGCATAAGAAAGCACAGGCGGAACGGTCGGTCTGTACATTGTTTTCTTTACTAAAGCTGTACTGTGCATTAACATGCTCATTCAGAGAAAGCCCGATGGGACGAAATCACATTTGCGGGGCTTGTCCCAATTCAGTCAATTATTAGTTTATGTTAAAGCTGTACACCTGCTCTTATTTCGGCAAACCTCACTTTCATTTGCTTAGGTGTTGCTATGCATGACCAGAAAACCGAGAGAAGTAAGAGATGAAATTGTTTAGTCAGTCGTCCATTGTTAATTAGTAAGAGTTAATGACAGACCATTGGAAGCAGGCGGCGGGGTTAAGTTTCTAAGAAAAATCCCATCTATATGCACCTGTGTATAAACTGTCTATCATTCACGTGTCTATCCTGCCCCACCAATTGTCTACTTACCTGCTATCCATCTATAGATGCATTCATCCATCCATCCATCAATCCATCCACCCTTTTATCCCATCTATTCTTTCATCCATCAAGCTATCCATGTTATCTATGTTGTATCTATTTTATCCATCCGTCTATACATCTGTCTGTCTATCCACTGATTCACTTATCATTAATCCAATCCATCCATTCACTTTTGTCTTTGTGCTCATCCATCCATCAACTTATCTTCCCACCCATCCATCCGTCCTTCCATTCATCCTCATCTATTCTTTAATGCACATATTTTTACATTCATCCATCCATCCATTTATCCACCCATCTATTCTTACATCCATACATTCATCCATCTGCCCATTTATTCATTCAACCCACCTAACCAATACATCTATCCAACTATTACATCCCTCCATCTATCCATCCATCCATTCATCATCCCACCTAATCCAACAAACTTTATATATTCATTTATCCACTCATCTATCTTCAAATCCATGTACCATTTATCCATTTTTTTATCCATCCATTCATCCACCGATCCACGCATCTATCTATTTTTGCACCCATCCATCCGTTCATCAACTCATCTATCCATCTACTCTTACACCCATACATTCATCCTTTCACCCATTCATTCATCTATCCAATCTATCCATCAATCCAACTATTCCTACATCCATCCATCAATCAATCCATTCACCAATCTGCTTATCCATGTACCATTAATCCATTTATCTACACATCCATCATCCATTCATCCATCCACCCACCTATCATTCACCTATCCATCCATTAACCCTTCGTTCTATTCTCTCATGCATCCATCAACATATCTACTTACCCATTTATCAGTCCATCTATCGACCTATCTATTCAATTATTCTTAAATCCATCCATTTATCCACACATCCATTTATCCACCCACCAATTCATTCATTTATTCACCTATCCAACAATCTATCAATCTACTAATCTATTCTTTCATCTGTCCATCCATCTATTATTATGCTGTCCAGCCATTCATCAATATATCCATCTTTCTATTCTATCCAACCACCTATCATTCACCTATCCATCCATTAACCTTTTTGTATATTCTCTCATGCATCTATCAACATATCTACCCATCCAACCATTCATCCCTCCATCCTCCATTATATTCTCATTCATTCATTCATTCATTCATTAACCTATCTAACAATCTATCAATCTACTCATCTATGAGTTCATCTGTTTATCCATCTATCATTATGATGTCCAGCCATTCATTAATCTAACCATCTTTCTATTCTATCAACCCACATATTATTCACCTATCCATTCATTGACCTTTCAGTCTATTCTCTCATGCATCTATCAACATATCTACCCATCCAACCATTCACCTATCTGCTTATCCATGTACCATTTATCTACACATCCATCATCCATCCACCCACCTATCATTCACCTATCCATCCCTTAACCCTTCGTTCTATTCTCTCATGCATCTATCAACATATCTACTCACCCATTTATCCGTCCATCTATTCACCTATCTATTAAATTATTCTTAAATCTATCTATTTATCCACACATCCATTTATCCACACATTTATTTATTCATTCACCAACCTATCCAACAATCTATCAATCTACTCATCTATTCTTTCTATCCATCCATCTATCTATCATTATCCTGTCCAGCCATTCATCAATATATGTATCCATGTTTCTATTCTATCCATCCAATAATCCACTTATCCATCTTTCTGACTAACCATCTGCTCATATATCTATCCATCCATCCATCCATCCATCCATCCATCCATCCATCAGACTGACATAAAACGACCATGAGTGCAAGTATAGGGAGCAACAGAAGTACAAAAGCTGATCAGTGAGATCCAACTGACCTACAGCAGCACCTACTGGAGAGAAACAGAGTTAGGAAAGAGTAGGGATGAAAACGAGTGAGATCTATATTTAGTCTCATCTCATTAGCAGTCTAAAGCTGAGAGTGATATATAATCGCTGTTTTACCTTTATGATTAATTACACAGACACACACACACACACACGCGCACACACACCCCTCCTCCACAATCTTCTCTCTGATACACCACACTTACTGTATGTCTCTTCTCTCTACAAACTCAATGTAATTGATTTCAGTGCTTCCTCAATTCTTTAATTCCAATAAACACAATGCAACACAAATACACAAAGCTTATAAGCGTCCTTCCGAGCTTGTCAACAAAAAAGCTTTCTCTTAAACAACAGAAAACTGTATTTTAATTATATGTATTAGTACAATCATCCCTGGTTATCTAAATGTAAATATTACCAAGTATTATAAATAAAAGATGCATTAAGAATGAATGCGCTGTGCATTTAAGACGTGGTCTCTCTGCAGATAAAGCGAACAACTATGGCAAGCCGTTTTTACTTTTATTCATTCTCAAGATATGTATTCTTGATATCAACAATTCAATTCTTGATATCAAAAAAAGGTAATTGTTGATATCAATATTACATTTCAATTAGTTACAATGTTTATTGATATCAGCAATGATGTAACCATTTGCAGAAATGTAATTCTTGATATCAACAATTGATATAAATTGTTGATATCAAGAATTAAATTGTTAATATCAAGTATTAAATTGTTGATATCAACAACTTAATTGTTAATATCCAGAATGCTAATTTTTGATTTCAGGAATTGCATTTCCACTAGTAACAATGTTAATCCTTGATATCAACAATTTAATTTCACAAGTTAAAATGTTCATTCTTGATATCAGGAACTGAATTTAAACTAGTAAGAATGCTAGTTATTGATATCTGTAATTGTATTTTCACTAGTTAAATGTCACCATAGACTGCCATTCAAATTTAATTCTTGATATCAAGAATTGATTTCTTACTAGTTAAAATGTCATTTTTACATATCAGAAATACAATTCTTACTAGTAAAAGCCTTTATTTTTGATATCAGTTGTCATATGGATACTAGTGCAAACATCTATTCTTGATATCAACTATTGAATTGTTACTAGTAAAAACTGTTATATTTAATATCAAGAATAGGTTTGTCACTCGTGACAATGTTAATTTTTGATATCATAAATGTGATCGTTACTAGTAAGACAGTTTAGATATCATAAATTATATCTATATCAGAAATCCATTGTTCAGATATCAGAAATAACAAATGTAACATGTTGAATTTAAATTTCAACAGGTTAATTGTTGATATCAACAATCTGCATTCCTGATATCAGAAACTAAACTGTTGATATCAGGAATTATATTGTTACTAGTAAAAATGTCAATTTCTGATTTCAGCAAATAGGGAAGTAATTTTTGATATCTAAAATGAATAATTTCACTAATAACAATTATATTTATGATATCAGAAATTAACATTGTCACTAGTGATAAACCAATTGTTGCTCTTACATCTGCAAAGACACCGACTGTGGTTCAGTTGTCAAGTCCAATAACCCATACGCTTTTCAACGACCTCATCCTTTAATAACAGCCTTTTGACAAAGTGTGTATTACATTGCAACACAATCTACGCTGAAATGTGCCAAATAAACTTTTACAGATGTGGACATGATTACGTCCTCTCCTAACGCTGAAAGACACGGAGAGCAGCAGGCACCACAAAGCCAGAATATGCTGAATTTGATGAACTTTCACACATTTTGAGTGTTGTTTTTGAGGTGTTTAGCAATAATAGGATTGATTCTGATTATCTTAGCATGACTGTCCAGGAGCCAACCGTCTGGTCTCCCAACAGGCAACACTGACATTCATTTGTTGATGTATCCATCTGTCTGAAGTCCAACATTTACGAAAGTTCAATGATTCATTTGTTTCTTACAGCCTGGCTCTCTCCGTGAAAGTTTTGAAATATAGATTTCTTAAGAAACATGAGCCTTTAAAAGAGGGCTTGTGTGATGAATTGATATAAAAGTGAAATTGTGATATGGCTGAGTGCAATTATAAAATCGCAAAGGCTGCGATTTTAAACAAATATATAAAACATCTGCAGCGCATGTTTCAAGAGCTGTGCCCAGACAGTGTCAGCATTTTGGATGGACGAGCAATGCTTGTGCCAGTCTACTTTTTACTTTTATTACTATTATATTCTTCTTAGATCTTTGATTTTTATTTAACAGTAAAATATTGTTGAACTATTTGGTAACTTTGAGCCAGTATGAGCCAAATGTCACATGTATTTACTGATGTAATATAAGCAAATGAAACATAATTACAGGCAACTAACCCTAAACTAAACTGTAATCCTATAACAAGTACTTAATAAATATTATGCAGTACATAAACGTACAATTTCACCTAAAAAAAGCACTCAAAAATAATGCAAGCAAACGCATTTATTATTATTATTATTTCTTTGAATATAATTTTTTTTAAATAAGTATGCTATTAGTTTTATAAAATGTAATAAATTTATATATTAATTTATTTATTTAGTATTATTATTATTAAAAACGTCTGTATTATTTTATCCATTTATTATTATTGTTATTATTATTATTATTATTAGTAGTAGTAGTAGTAGTAGTAGTAGTAGTAGTAGTAGTAGTAGTGAAAACATTTGTTATTAACATTATTTTATTAATTTATTATTATGATTTTTATTTTATAGTGACATACTGCTAAACTATTTGGTAACACAGCAAATACGACCCTAATGTAATATGTAATTACTGTAGTAATAAGAGTAAATGATACATAATTACAGGCGACTAAACCTAAACTAAACCGTAATCCTATAGCAAGTACTTGATAGATCTTAAATATTATTCAGTGCATAAATGCATAATTTCACCTAAAAAACTCAAATTAGAGAGAGCAAATGAATTCATTTATTACTATTTCTTTGCATATAATTTTTCTAAGTATGCTATTAAATAGTTTTATTTAGCTAATTTGTTGATCCTGAAGGAATTAATTAATTAATTAATTTATATATTTTTTTTTTATCATTTTATCAATTTATTATTAGAATTATTATTACCAGTAGTAGTAGAAGTATTAAAAACATTTGTTTTATTTTATTCAATTATTTTCTATTGTATTATTATTATTATTATTACTAGTGGTAGTTGTAGTAGTAGTAGTATTAAAAACATTTGTTATTATTTTATCCATTTATTATTATGATTTTTATTTTATAGTGACATACTGCTAAACTATTTGGTAACACAGCCAATATGACCCTAATGTAATGTGTATTTACTGCAGTAATAAGAGTAAATGATACATAAATACAGGCAACTAAATCTCAACTAAACTAGCATATAACTATGCTATTAACTAGTTTTATGTAGCTACTTTGTTGATCCAAAATTATTTATTTATTTATTTATTCAAAACTTTTGTATTATTTTATCAATTTAGTATTACACTTATTATTAGTAGTCGTATTAGTAAAAAGTTTGTTATTATTTTATTAATTCATTATTATGATTTTTACAGTAAAATATTTCCGACCTATTTGGTAACACTGAGCCAGTATGAGCCAAATGTTACAGGTATTTACTGTAGCGATAAGAGTAAATGAACAGGATAATTACAGGCAACTAAACCTAAACTAAACTGCAATCCTATAGCAAGTACTTAATTTATATTATTCAGTACATAAATGTACAATTTCACCTAAAAAAAGACCTCAAAATAGTGTAAGCAAATGCATTTATTTATTACTATTATTTCTTTAAATGTAATTTTTTTAAATAAGTATGCTTTTAAATAATTTAGCTACTTTACTGATCACGAAAGAAATTATTTATATATATATATATATATATATATATATATATATATATATA
>CAIGQQ010038184.1:2886752-2907264 GCA_903798035.1 Danio albolineatus
AGACAGACAGACAGACAGACAGACAGACAGACAGACAGACAGACAGACAGACAGACAGACAGACAGACAGACAGACAGACAGACAGACAGACAGAAGGTAAGATAGATAGAGACAGACAGACAGACAAATAGATAGATGGATAGACAGAAGCAGACAGACAGATAGATAGATGGATAGACAGATGCAGACAGACAAATAGCCAGACATACAGAAGGTAAGACAGACAGACAAATAGACAGACAGACAGATAGACAGACAGATAGATAAGAGAGTATTTATTCATTATGGCATTGAGTATAAATATCATATTTATTTTAGTTTACTTTTACATATATCTTTAAAAAAATTCATTGTTTAGTTTTTTTAGAAATAAAACTGTATTTGAGTATTAGTATTTCAGGGTATTTTGGTCAACAAAGATGAAAAACTAAACATGTGAAACATTTATATTATGATTTAGCTCATTAAAATATTACTAAAATAAATAGTACGAAAAACTAAAAACAAACCATTAAATCACAGTAAAAACTAAAATGATTTAGAACCACAAGCCTGTGTTTTCAGTGATTGTGTGTTTAACCGGAAAAGCAATATCTGATTACCACGAAGACATCTAAACCTGTTGACGGATCACCAACACCAGCCGGTCCACGCTTTTGTAGTTGTGTAACTATAGTCTGAATGAGTCACACAAAAAGCCATATTAAAGCACCACTGCGGCACTTCCTGTTTGCGGACTGCGTTTCCTGTCAACGCAGGTGCAGTTACTCAGTCAATTTTGTGCAAAACGCCAGAAGGATGTGACCTAAAACACCTTTTTATGGTCAAGCGAGACACGATCCGCTATAAATATGGAGGTATGATCTCAGGCTCAGATGGCAAGTGTGTTTTCTTTCACACAGAGAACTAAAATAACGCGCGCACACACCCAGACACACCCACCACATCAAACGCACAACTGCGTGCTGGAGAAGTGTCTGTGGTCTTGGTAAGCCGATATCATCTGTTCTGGCTCAGAAAACATGTTGACTTGAGGAGAACAGACGCTGCACTGACGAGGTTTGGCCAGAAGGGGGCGGAGTTACACCGTATTGACGCTCATATAAACAAAGGCATGAAGGACAAGAGTTTCTATTGAGCGTTTAAATCATTTACGTGCTCATTTTGTGTTTTAGTCATTCAGCTCTTTACATGATTACAGTTTAATTTTTTACATTCTGTAAGCAGTTTGAATATGCACAGATAATAATAATTAACATTATCGTTGTTTTTAATTAATAACAAATGTAATGATAATATAGTAAATGTTGGAAAATCTGTGAAATTCAAATATAAAATTCAATATCCAACAACAATAAATGTGACTGCTTAAATTATACACTATTTTGTCAAAAAACATAAACATAAAACACTGAATAATAATACCAGTAAATTATTTTAATACCAATAACATACTTTCAATATTTTTTATAATGAAGTAATAATCACTACATTATTATTATGATTTTTAATATTGTTACTATTATTATACATTTTACTGATATCAGACCTGAGCTATGCGTGTTGGAAAAATCACAACAGAGAATATATATTTATATATATATTAGGGCTGTAACGATACACCAAACCCACGATTCGGTTCGTATCACGATTTTTGACCCACGATTCGAATCACGATTTTTTTTCGTGAGGGGTGGGAAACTTTTTTTTTTAAACAATATTTTTTATCAAATAACATTTGAAAAATCTTTATAAACTGAACACCAAAGAACAAGATTAACCATGCAAATTATTAACTATATAAATAGCCAAATATAAAATAAATAAATAGCCAAAGCTATAACACTTCTGTTTTTTTTGTAACAAAATACTGTTGAAAAACAAACAGAACTAAACTCCATTGTGGAGATGATTCGAGCATGTTGAAAATTCTTTTTCAATCAAGTTCTCTTACATTTATGAGATGTAAACTTTGCCTGACAAATGAAAAATCGACCGCAGAAGTCAGACGAACAGGTGCAGCCATCAATTAGTGATGCATTTATGCGATGCACAAAATATAGGAGGGACAATGTGAGGTGGAACAAATGCACTGATGCAGTAACCAAGAAACTTTTTTTTTTCTTTCGGAGACCTCGTAACCACACCCGACAGCTATAATGAATTGTCCAGACGTACATATTTCTCCAAAACAGCTATTCTACGAGTCTACCAACGGATCCGTGGTGAGCTGCAACAGCCCAATTCCACCACAGTCGAGTATTTTTCACTTACAACAGATGTGGTCGAGTACAAAAATGAGACTTTACATGTTGCTAACTTTCCATTTCATTGACACGGAATGGACACTGGCGTCAAAATGCCTCCAAACTGAATCTAGCTGTGCCCAACACAATTGAGAAGATGGAGAAAGCCCGTACGGACCGTGCCCTTTCTGCTGTGAACTATTAAATTCTTATTTTCCCCGGAGCGGAACAAATTTTCACCGCACAGTTGCAGGCACAAACAAAAATATAATTCATACATTTTTCTTGGAAAAAAAATTCTTTTTGAAACGAATTTCGTTAGGTATAAATTTTATCTTAATTGTGATATCGTTTTGGTAGGTCAGTTATTTACTAGATAAAAAAGAATAATGAATAACCTTTGCGGTGATGCGCTTAAAAACAAGCGCGCTATATGCTTCAGCGCCAAAACACAAGTTGCCGTGAGATTGTGTTGGTTCGGTAGGCCTAAATAAAATAGCCTAAATAAAATTAAAGTTAAATAGCCTATTCATAGTTTCAGAGAACCCCATATTAAAGTCGGGACATCTGGTGAACGCCCATCCCTCTCTGTGCAGCCAGATTAACAGTGTGAGCAAAGCATCTTATATGCGGTAAAAAACAGCCGCTTCGACAGCATTGGCAATGTTTCGTTGTCTGTTGTCACGGGAACTTTTGATATGCTGATCTTCCAATCTATCACAGCCTCTTTACGTATTCTGTTTGTACTTTACGTATCATCTGTATGTTGGTTGTGTTGCCTGTCACTAAAGCACTTACGGCATATTGTGTGGGTCTTGTCGATCATGCAATTGCCATCCTTTATCTCCACTGGGTAGCCGAAATGTTGCCATACTGCTGACTTATATGAAGAGGGAGGGTCTGCAATCCCTGGGTTAGTTGCCATGTTTCCTCACGTTCTTCTTCAACTAGCTCAACTTTTGCAGGAAGGCGTTACATGATTGAAAAGTTAGTCACGGGTGTGTCGCGATTCTTCCTTATCACATCGCGACACAGGATCGTGGATCTTAGTGTCGCGATTTCGGTTTCATATCGCGTATCGTTACAGCCCTAATATATATATATATATACACATATATATATATATATATACCTTTGAAGTATTATTTTATATAACAATAATAATAATAATAATAATAATAATAACAATAATAATAATAATAATAATAATAATTTATTATTATTACTTGTAATAATGTGTAAAAAAAACATGACAGCGAGTATTATTATCATCATCATTGTTATTATCATCATCCTCACAACCACATCAATTATATAATATTAAAAGTACAATTATAGTGTTTTGTCAATGTAATTTTGTCAAATTATAGGTTTACCTTTGAAGTATTATTTTATATAACAAAATAATAATAATAAGTTTTATAATTATTAGTTGCATTAGGTTCAAGCCATGTGTAAAATAAAAATAAATAAATCATGAATCATTCATAAATAAAACATGATAGTGGGTATTATCATCATCATCATTATTGTTTTTAGCATCATCCACACAAGCACAATCAATTATATAATATTAAAAGTGCAATTCTCTAGTATTTTTTTTAAAGAAATTGATATTAAATCATAGGTTTACCTTCAAAGTATAATTTTTTATAATAATATTAATAACAATAATAATAATAACTACCTTATTATCAATAACTATAATTTTTATTACTATTACTTGTATTAGGCCCAAGCCATGCGTTTAAAAATACATGACAGCAAGTATTATCATCATCATCATTATTATCATCATCCTCACTACCACCATCAATTATATAATATAAAAAATAAACATATGCAGTATTATTAAACCATAAGATTACATTTAAAGTAATCTTAATGTAAAAATCAGGGAACCTGCAAAAATATATCCATTAATGACAAATATGATTATACAAAAAACTGGTTAGACTAGCACTATCAGAACACTATCAGGTTGATAATAAATGTTACCAATATGCATTTCTACTGCTAAAGCATCATTTTGATTCAGGTCACCCGAGGACCTCTAAAGAATCCATCAAAAGAAAACATGTCAAATGTGTTAATTGGAACTGTGAGAACTACGCTGTTATTGGTCGCTGAAGGCAGTTACAAATTAGCCCAGGTTAAATGAACACAAACACTAAAGGAGAAGAATGTGTGGAATTTAAAGAATGGGCAAGTTTGAATTCAGATGAAACTTGCAGAGCTTTTCCAGATTCCAGACAGGTGAAGTGATGCTTCAACACAGAGAATCATTCAGGCCCTGTTTACACCTGCTATTAAGGAAACACACTACGTTTTAAAAAAATAGACTAATTTTAACTCCCCTAGAGTTTCATCTCATTCATTCTTTCATTCATTCATTCATTCATTTATACAGGGACAACGTTGTGCCAAAGTTAGCCAATTTACATATGTAGTCCCTGGGAAGAATGTTGTAAAAAAAAAAAAAAAAATTTAAACTAAACTAAATTTTAAAAAAATAGTACAATACACACAATACATTATAGTCAATCAGATTAAATCAAATGAATGATTACATATTTGATTTTGTTTCAGCCAGACTTTATGCACATTTGAAAAACACTAAATGAAGTACTTTCTAAAACGCACTGGTATTTTATTCCATCTTTCTTTTGCTTTTTACAAATATAAACTGTTCTCTTTAGTTTAACTGAACAATCACCTCTAAACGATGACCTTGTCTGTCTTGTAAAAGAGCTGAGATTTACCATTTTTGAATCCATTCAGCCGGTCTCCAGATCTGGCGGGAGCACTTTTAGATTAGCATAGAACATGGAATCTGATTAGACCATTAGCATCTCGCTCAAAAACACCAAGAAAGAGTTTAGATAATTTTCTTATTTAAAGCTCGACTCTTCTGTAGTGACACTGTGTACTAAAACTATTTTCTAGGCTGATACGGCTAGGAACTATACACTCATTCGGGCGAAACTAAATCAAGGAACTTTGCTGCAATATCATGGCTGTAGCAGGCACAATCATATTACACAGCACTTAAAAATAATGCCCAGCTAGGTAACAGCGCTGTGTAATATAACTGTGCCCGCTACAGCAGCAAAGTTCCTTGATTTAGCTAAGCCAGAATGAGAGTATAGTTCCTAAATATATCAGCCTAGAAAACAACATTTTTTTTATTTCCAGTCAGTCTTAGTACAAGATGTAAATGCAGAAAAGTCAAGCTTTTCAAATAGGAAAATCATCTAAACTCTTTCTTGATGTTTTTGAGCGAGACCCTAATGGTCTCTTCTGACTACAGAATAGTTATAAGCTTGAAAAAAGGAAAATAATGCTAAATGCTAACGGTCTAATTCAATTCAATGATTTATGCTAAGCTAAGCTAAGCTAAAAGAGTTCCCATCAGACAGAGATCGACTGAATGCATTAAAAAATGGTGAAACTCAACTGTTCAACTCTAGGGGCTTGTAAAATGAGCCTGTTTTCCAAAAAAAAGTGGAATGCAAGAGGTTTTTCGGTCAATTAGTCCATTTTGTCCACTTTGTTTTGTATGTGTAGGCCTTTTCTGACCTTTCCATCTGTGAAATAAGCTTCTGAAATGTACATATGGTACTCAATTTCCCACCCCATCTACACCTGACAAAAATGCATCTTAATGCCAGGTGTAAACCCCGATGTAAGAGCCAGTTTTGTCAAAAATTTTATATAATTTTTGTTGTTGAGGTTATACTCAAGTGATAAACAAAAGTATAATTCCTGCCAAATGTATGCTTTATTATGAATAATTTGTGTGGCGTTTCTTTAATACTCGCAGGTCTACCCAGGATTAACAGCTCTCTTCTCGCTGTCACAAGAAAATCTGTGTCTAAACGCTAAAGGAGACGAAGGTTAAAGTTTTGAACATGGACGCAGGATGTAAGAATCATCTGGGTTTATACTTTCATTTTAAATAAACACACATTTGTTTATGGATTTGTCTGACATTGTGAAAGTACAAACTTTCCTGCCAAAGCAAAGTAAGATAGAGTTTGCAGACACACAGGATTTAGAGTTTAGAGTGTGTTTCTGTGTATGAGACGTCCTCAAATTAGGTCACGGTTATTGGGAGACAACGGTCATCTGATACCTGTAACTAAAATATATACTACAACAGCAGCACCCACTGAACTGCTGCCTGTTTTAGAAGAGAATGCTGGAGTGTGTCTGTCTGTGTGTGTGTAACTGAATGCATGGCTCACTCTGTCTTTGTCATCAGCCACATCACACAGCACATCATCCAGGTCCAGGATTCCTCCATCGCCGTGTTCCAGCCGGTACACCTGAACCCAGTACTCCTCACCCTGACACACACACAGAAAAGCAAAGAGAAAACAGTCAATTTATGTCAGGGTCTTAACCCACACACACAAGATCACACAAACAAGCATACACACACACAAAATCAGGACACTCTAATCAATGAGGAAGAGCAGACACACGCATATAATGAGGGTTTTACTAATCAGGATAATGCACCTGAATCTAGACCACCATCTAGACACAACACACACATACATGAGGTTGTGTATACTCCCCACCGGGATAAAAAACAAGAACACACAACCACACACACAACTGATCAGAGCATAAAGACAGACAACACAGAACAACTGCAGCTCAAAGTCACAGAAAACATGAACTGTACATCTGTCAATCACAATCACACTTTTGCATTTAGCAGCAAATAATAAAGGTAAAGTTATGAACAAATCTGTGTTATGTCTTCATTAAAGAGAGAGGAAGAAAATAGCCCACAGTTTACTCTTTCTTCATTCAGTCGAATCCAATGGGAGTCATTTGAAAAAGCTCTACGATGGCAATAGGCTGGTGTTTCTCTTCAACAGTCCAAACTTGTGCCCCAATGGTGAGTAAATCTTGTGCCAATTATGTTTTTTTGGTGAACTAACCATTTAATATCAGTTTAGGCTAACAGTTGGAATAATGACAACATTAGCTAGCATGCTAGATATTAGTTGTTATTATTATTATTACTATTATTATTATTATCATTCAATAATTGGGTCCTGATTTAAAATACCAATAATTCAAAATTATTATAACAATAACAATACTAAGTTAACAATAATTCTAATAACAACAATAAAAGATGAGTTTACTAAATATTACATATTTATTGTATATTAAACCATATTTTGCACGTAATTATTAATGATATTAATAATGACGATAATGTTTAAACCATAATAAAAATGTAATGTTTAATAAATTATTAATAATAACAACAATAATAAAAAATAATAATAACAACAACTATTTATTATTATCATTAAAATAATAATAATATAAAAAATAATAACAACAATTTATTGTTATCATTAAAATAATAATAATAATAATAATAATAATAATACTTTTATTATTATTATTATTATTATTGCTGAATTATCATTCTACTATTACCCTATATTACATGCTCTTTTAAAATATCAATAATTCAAAATTATCATAATCACAATACTAATACAGATTATAACAACAACAACAACAACAACAACAACAACAAAAGTAATAATAAGAATAATGGTTCATGTATATTAAACATTTGTTGCATATTAATTGTATATTCATTCATTTTCTTGTCGGCTTATTCCCTTTATTAATCTGGGGTCACCACAGCGGAATGATCTGCCAACTTATCCAGCATTTGTTTAACGCAGCGGATGCCCTTCCAGCCGCAACCCATCTCTGGGAAATTAATTGTATATTATTATTATTTATTATCATTATTATTATTATTATTATTCTTATTATTATTATTATTATTATTATTATTATAATTATTAACACTGTTAACAATAAATATGCAATGTTTAAAACAAATATAATATTTATTAATAAATTAAATATATTAATGTTAACATTATTTATTTTGGCTAATATTATGAATTATTACGATTATTATAATTATTATTATTAGCAACATCATCATCACCAAGTAACTTAGATGACCTAAAAGCCACAAAACTGCCAAAAAATATTATAGGGTCTCTTAGAACAATTATTTAAATAAATAAACTTTAAAATGACAACAAATATGTAGCATAAGCAGTACATGTCAAAGGAGCTCCAACAAACGTCGCATAAATCTAACAAATGCACTTAAAACCAATAAACAGTAAATAAAACCATTCAGTTCCATGACCCTATAAGTACACAATAACTTACTATAGCAAATCAAAACTGAACTCATCAAGACGTCATCAATGTACTCCAGATTTTAGCCGCCAATCAGAGCTGAGCGTACCTGATGAGCCCGCCCCTTTTCCTCCCTCAGTCTTTTCTGCAGAGAGAAGTGATGCTTCCACATCTCCAAACATCACCAAAAAAAACTCCTCTTCTCATCTCCTTCTCTTCATTCCTTCCGTCCTCCCAGCTCAAAAGCGAATAACCCTAAACGAGGACGCGTTCAGTAACATGAGAAGTTCACTCTCGAAAAGACCCGTGATGTAAACTGAGAGGATTGTGCTGTCAAAGACAAGCGAGCGCATTTGATACAAAAGTGTCCATGTCTTATTGAGCAGCTGAGGAGAACAGACGCGAACACAGCAACTGGACTACAGTGTGGTGTTTATTAAAGCTGTGGTAATGCAAACCCTCGTTTATGATGCTAATAAAGCTACTTAAAATCTCTTGACAGTAGAGGATGATGATATGGACTTGACACTAGGCCCGAACAATATATGGTTTGAGCTTTGATATTGCAATGTATCCACAATAGTCACATCGCAGGATTGTATTGTTTATTAAACAGTTTAAGAGATAAAGATATTATTTTTATGTTGTTGTATAACTGTTTATGCCATGACGACCATGTTATTTTACTTTTGATTGTTTATTTTCTATACTTGAACACATTAGAAAACCATACAGCACTGTTTATGTAACTTTTATTTTTGCTCTTTCATATTTATAGTGCTCAACATAAATGAGTACACCCCATTTTAAAGGGGTGGTTCTCTATGATATCATATTTTAAACTTTAGTAACGTGTAATGTAGCTGTGTGAACACACAAACAACATCTCTGAATGTAAGACGCTCAAAGTTCAATGCAAAGGGAGACATTGGCTAGTTAGTTTAGCAAAGCCTATATCGAAGGAGTTTGGGGACTACAAAAAAAAAAAATACATCCGGGCCAGTGAGATCACAAGGGCTTCCGGTTATGTGCGTTAACCTCACACACACACGCACACTGCGCAGCGAAGGGGTGTGGCCAGAGGCGCTGTAATGGTCTAGCAGTCAAAGCTAAAAACGCTGCTATTTCCACAGAGCTTGTTCTGTTTCTGTATTTGGGCTTCCAAAGGACACGACACAAAGACAGAAGTGCTAACAGTTTATTTTTAATTATGTTCCGGAGAATTATAAAAAATATATAGCTAGCATTTGACAAAGGAGAACTTGCAGAATCTCTCGCACTTCAGTGCTGGATTCAGCTAAAAACTCCTCCAACCGACGAAACTATGGATTGTGAGCCACAATCTGTAACGTTAAGTATTTTTATTTGTTAAAATTGATCAACTACATGCACAGTTTCTAGCGTTAACGTTATGTTGTAGTGAGGACATAAACAAAGATGTAAACAACAGGAAATGCTGTTTGGCATCGCTAACAATTTAGCTACAAATACATCTCAGATAATGAACTCGCAAAAGATATGAGAACGTTTCATATTACTTAACCATGCTTGTAACCCAAATATATGTGAAAGACACTTGTCAGATTTTATTTTAGAGACCAGTCGTGAGGCTCAGCTGTGTGCTCTTAACTTGTCTGTCTGATTCAGGCAGCTGACCAATCAGACTGTTAAAGGCGGGCTTTCAGAAGAACTAGTAAATATGACAGCCGTTTTCATGTTAGCAGAGTAGCTTTATATAATCAAAGTAAGATATATGAACAAATAACCTGATTTTCTACAAGTGAAGCATGGGCACACATTGCTTTGCATCTTATAGACACAACCAAGCCTTAAAAAAACATTGTGGACCACCCCTTTAAAAATTAATATTTTCCAGCGTATATAACCTATAGCTTACTACTGTAAGAAAATATCAGCATTCAGTTTACCTTTACCTTTGCTTGAAATGACCCAATCTAATCCTGTTTATATGAAATAAACCTGTACCTGAGCAGGTTTGCGCTTCCAGACGTCCTTCCTGTATTGTGTCAAATCGAAAACAACCAAATCCAGCTAACCGAGTAATCCACGTACAAAGAACAGACCCTCTACTTGAAACTATATCAAGGTACTTCTACAGAGAGAGACATCTGTGATGATAATTCACATTTATACACTAGGAGATGTAATAGTCCAGTATATTTAGAGAGAAGAATTAACTTTAATGTATGTTTTTATTTATAATACAGTTTCGTTCACACTGGAAGCATATAAACTCTATAAATTCATCATCACAAAAGTAAAAAGAAGCAAAAAGAAGATAGAAACACAAACTGATCAAGCATTTAAATAACAAACGTTGCAATATTGATATTCTGCAATGTAGAAGTGCACTAATTTTTCCGATTGTTTCAGAACTTCTGATTGAGTTGCCTATGGGAGAAATGAATAATCAACAGCAGAAAACGATCAAACTTCTTGCACTACAGACAAGTGTGTTTATGACTATACATAAAGTAAAATAGTATAATACGAAAACACCACTTTGCAACATCAAGCAGCACAACGAGCTAGTCATAATGTCTAAAAATCAATGGAAGTCAATGAGAGCAGAAGTCTTGAGCCAAAAAGATTCCAATGGCTCATACACCACTATGGCTAATTTGTGTTCTTCTGTGTATTTTTATAAGAATAAAGTATAATTATAAAGCAATGCCAATAAACTTAGCTGTTATCACAGTTTAGATAATAATTTAGCATAATATAAAAATAATATTTCTTCTTAATTCTGTAATAAGAAACCGCGTCTTGTCACAACAAAGAGGATTTCAAACACTTGGTTGATCTTATGAAATGATCTTATTATTAATTCTGTCAAAGAATTTTTTATCAGTATTTCGTAAAATGGTCAAATATCCCCCATCCCTACTGGACAGAGAGAGTGCATGTCGGCTAAAATCAAACATTCTGTCCAACAAGGGAACGTCAGTCTCCAGCAACAGAGAGCAAAGTGTTTCCATGAGAAAGAGTCTTTATAAGCCTCTTTTTTCAGCAAACTGGCTCTCATTCTGCAGGATACAGGAAATAAGAGTCATTTCACTGCGCATACTCACACACACACATACAAACACTCATGTCCAGCATAATGAGGGTTTACTCTAGAGACCTATGGGCATCTGAAATATCTCAAAATGTGAACAACGTCATTAAGGAATGAGTCCTTTAGACTCCTTACTTTGTGACATTCTGAAATGTGTAAACTGACATGAGATTCAGTGATGGCAACAAATGGTGCATGTGCTGCTCTATGAGGAGTATACACTTTTATTCTCAATCGGTGTTAATCAAATTACAATAACATAAATGTTTCATTGGAGATTCAATTCAGAACATTAAAGAATGAATTATTCCATTTTTTTATTTCAATTTTTATTTTTTTATTTCATTTAATTATTTCAATTATTTAAAAATAAAAATAAAAAATAGGAAATTCAAGAGTTTTTGGAAGGTTTGAGATAAAATTGAGGGTTATTACAGGTAAGTGTAATCAAAAAATAAAAACATTACAATAAAAACCAAATTAAATTCCCCATTTAATTAAAAACCACATTAAATTAAACCAACATAAATAGAAATTAAAATTAATAACTAAAAAATGGAATAGCCTGTTATTTTACTTAATTGGCAAGGAAATTTTTCTACAATAGTAAAAAAAAAGAAAAAAAGTAAAATAGTAAATTTCACTAAAACAGTAAAATGCAAAATGGGAAAAAAATAAATAAATTAATTAAATAAATTAAAAAATACACTTAAAAAAGGAAAAGCAAAACGACCAAAATGCGCAACGTAGCAGTTCCTTGCAAGAAGACATAATACCATTTAAGAAAATAAGATTCAATTTGGGAGGAGATTCAATAACCGATTAATTTCGGCTGTGAAAAATGTTTTATTTGATTCAGGATGAAAACATTTGTTGAAAATGGAGAAGATTTGATGAGATTAGACTTGAGAATAGATCATATTTCATTCGATTCAAGAAGTGATTCTAGCGCTAAAAGCCTAGAGATGCTAAACGTAATCAGAGGGAAAACTCTATGACGGTTTTTAAAAAGATGAGGAAAGGTTAAGAATATTCATTCATTCATTTTTTTCTGACTTAGTCCCATTATTAATCTGGGGAATGACCTGCCAACTTATCCAGCAAGTTCCACACAGCGGGTGCCCTTCCAGCTGCAACCCATCACTGGGAAACATCCAACGACCTTCTTGCTGTGAGGCGATCGTGCAACCTGCTGCGCCACCATGACGCTCGGGTGAAGAATATATGCAACAAACATGTCTGTCACAAGAAGACAGCAAGCTTTGTGTGACCATGGTTCACTGCTCTACACCGTCATTGTGGTATTACGGTTTCGTGTTTCGGCTGTGTATTTAAAAAAGCCACTTCATTGGCTTGGTGTACACCAGGGATGTCCAAGCTTGGTGCTGGAGGGCCGGTGTCCTTCAAAGTTTAGTTCCAACCCCAATCAGGCACACCTGGGCTAGTTAATCAAGCTCTTACAAGGCTTTCTAGAAACTGTGTTGAGGCAAGTTGGAGCTAAAATCTGCAGGACACCGGCCCTCCAGGAGCGAGTTTGGACACCCCTGGTGTACACGATGGTGACAATTCTGTGTAAACCGATAGCATTAAGCAGCGAGTCTAACTCTACATTTTTGGTACCTTACTGCTCTGCTAGGTACCTTTATGAAAGAGTGTCTAAAAAGTGGTACAGTACTGTTTGCTATTTTGGTACTTTTAATAATGGAAATAAGGGATGCATCGAAATAAAATTTTTTGGCCAAAACCAAAAGCCATAAAAGAGGATATCAATGCCAAAAAGCGAAACAGAAACACAAAGAAATAAATGATGCTAATAATTAGTACCAATGCGTTTATGGCTATGACTGTATAACTTTACTTAAATCAAGGAACTGCAATTGCATAAATTAATATTAAAGTTTCAAAGAATAAATCAATAAAAAATTCTGAAAATATTTATTTAGCACATTGAGTGGGTGAGCCTGTCGTCTGACTGACAACTGAGAAAGATTTAAGTGTGTATATAAATAGGGCCAGTGCATAAATTAGTATTTTTGTACATAGTAGCCTAGGTCAGAACAGAATAGCCTATCGATTAAAATTTGAGGTGCTCTCCATCTCCCTGCGACTTCTACGCATGCGGTCTGGATCATTTCGTGTGTGCGATGCTTTATTTCTGCATCAGCCTAATGATCTTTATCGCAGATCGAGTACAGTGGCGATGAAGTGCAGAGGATCCAAATAGAACGAATAGACACACCACAGACATGCTGCTTCAGATAACACGTGTAAGCCGCAGTTTCTGTTTGCGTCATCACAACATACTGTTTCAGCCACGTTGTTTCGGTGATAAAAATCTTTAGGTGGCCGAATATTCAGTGCATCCCTATAAAGAAAATTTAATTAAATGCAGTATAGTATGTGCTGTATAGTACGGTACCATAGCTCCTAGTGACAGTGAAAATGCAACCAGGAAAATGGCTTGAGGGGAAAATAAAACCATTAACATTCATTGAAATTTAGCATTACCAAAAAAAATCTTTAGAATGGAAATTTTTCTTTATATTAAAATCAATAATTATTAAATTTAAATTAACTAATTAAAATAAATTAGTTCTTTATACTAAAATTAATCTTTAATAAAAAAATACTGCATGTTGCCACAGAATAGAAAAATGAATTTGAGCTGCTTCGTGTTGTTTACTTCACTATAACTAGTCTAAAAACAAACAAAAAAACATCCTGTTAATTCCTTTTTTTTTTTTTAATGAAATGAAACTGAAACTTTTAAATCCGTCACTCTCTTGCACACCAGGGGTCTCATTTATAAATGTGGCATACGCACAAAACAGGGGCCCAAATGTGTGAGATTGAAGTCACATTTCAGTTATGTTCAATACAAGTTACGTTTGAAAAAACTGAAATTAATATTTTGGGAAATAATCAGCATCTCTTGCAAGCAAAACTAAAATTTAACAAAACATCAGTGAATATTTCCTATTTAAATATATTTTTTATGAATTTATTTATGCTGGCAGTTCATTCTGCTTAAGCCCTGCTCACACGATTTTGTCATCAAATTTGGAAAATCCTAAAAGATTCCTGAAATCTTGGGCTAAAATCTGTTATCTTTGATCGTAGGATTGACATGTTCATGCCTGTTGCGATCAGATTTTCCCTCTGATGAAGTTCTAGCAGTGTAAGAAGATTTCAGACACTTTCCTGCAGTGTGACAACAGCTGCGATGTGTGTCAATCCAAGAACCAATAGGAGCACCGAATTTGATGGCACAAGCTAGTGACGATTCAAATGACCGTGGGGAAATATCGAAGCAGTTTTTTTTTGTTCCTGGTTTTATTATTGAGCCATGTTGTGTGTAAAAATTGCCGCTACACATTTGTTTGCATTTGCTGTGAGGAATCATTTCAGAATGTGGGATAGTGAAAGTGTCACAGGTGGATGACGTCTAACTCCGGGGGTGTTTTCTTTTGTGTTTGGCGATTCTTCATTGTCGTTCAGTCTGACTTTATGATAGGTGAGATCTTACAGTGTGACGTGAGCCATGTGTTTGCAGTCTGACATGCCACTAATGTTCAGGATTTAAAAAATAAATTAATTAATAAATCGCACAGTGTGAGCCAGCCTTAAGGAGACCCCTGATAACTAAGGGCCGAAGGAAAGTGAGTGTGGGATGCTTGATGGCTCTAATAGCTCTGTTAAAAAAAGAAAGAAAAATAAGTATTGCTACTAATAATATGTCAGGCTTCTGAATATTAATTACATTGTCTACTTTCACATGTACTGAATTGCTAAAGTAGGAACGCATATGATTTATGAGCCCAATACCAAATAAATCAGCAACAAAGATGATAATTTACCCGACATATAAGACTCTCACATTCTCTTTTTTTGGTCAGGTTGATGCCCTCTTTCTGGGTTTTTCATGCTTGGAAAAGTGGGTTTGAGATAGTCTGAAAGGCCATTAACACTATTATCAGCCAAATATGACAAACGTTTGATGCATTTTTGCCAGTTTGATTACAACGACATACATTTTTGGGACTGAAAATGCATGAATCTAAAAAACGTGTCCGAAAGTGGAATTGTTTGAAAATGCCACCGTTGTAGTGTCCATCTAAACAAAGTATTTAAAAGTTATTACATAATATGTGTGCATAATACATGTTTATACGTTAAAGGCAAGTGCAAACAAACATACAACAATGGTGGAGTAAATAGTAAAACTGTTGTCGCTCAAATACTTTCAGTGTTTCCTGTAGGATTTTTTTCCAACTGTGGCGGCAGGCACAGATCTTCCAACTACCTATGGCGTTATTTCAATGACAAATGTCATGAGCGCAGTATTACAAGATTGCATTCATGTAATAAGAGCATGGAAACCTCTTTGTTTGCGCGCCGATTTCCTCTGTTCATGCACAAAACTTCTTACACGCCCTCAAATATACACTGCTCAAGCTCAGATTCTCTTGTGCGCTAAACGCTGCTGAAGTGCGATTTAGAGCGTTTATGTAATGAGTAGGGCCACACGAAATCTGCGCACGCAGAATTCCGCAGATTTCCACAGATTTTAAGCCCATCATTGATATTGTTTATTTACTGGTGTAAATGTGTGTAAATTTATGTTTATTCAGTTTTTAAATTAATTTCAGTCATAATATTGACTAATATGAAAATATTTGTGATTTATTTACTATACAATTTGTAAAGTAATATTTTCTGTGTTTTAGTAGAGATTTTATATGAGAGACTTGCTTTGTTTACCAAATAAAGTGGATGTAATTAGATTCGCATTGTAAACATTAAATAAATGTTAAAAAGGCATTACTTTTTATTTCATATATTAAGATTTTAGTTATGATACTCCCAAAATCATTCTGCATAAATCCACAGATTTTTAACAAAATACTCTGCAGAAACAGCAAAAAATGTCCGCAGATTCCGTCTGAACCTAGTAACGAGTATATCTCCAACATTCATTAGATTTGCTAGGAATATTTCTGAATGTCTCCAATAGACCTACAGAACGGCATTGATGCGACTCCAGCAAGATAAAGTCGTTGTATGCAGAACCGTAGAACTTTATCTATAAAGTATGATTATGGAAACTATGTCCATTATAACTGAAAGCTACATCGTGTTTGCTGGACGCATCACGCAGTCCTGTCAGTCAGTCAGCATGTCACCTTAAAGGGTTAAACAAATAATGCACAGCACTCCTACAATTACAGAAAAGTTTGCTCAGTTATAATTCACTTACTTTTTAATACGTTTTGGTGCGATTATAATCTGCTATTTAAAAAAAAAACAACAACAACTGAATGTTTTGGATGAGAAGCTGTGATGTAGCCGTGGCGGGAATAAATTTTGATGTGGCGCCCCACCATGAATGAACGAGTGTAGCGGAAACCATGACTTTCTAACGCTTCAACAGCAAGGTGTGGATTTACTTCACATTAAAACCAACGCATCCTAAACACACAACAAATTCTACATACAAACCAGCAGCAAGATTTCTTTGAAAAATGATGTTGTGTAAATGTGAAACGTTTTTTTTAAAAATCAATAACAACCTCAGCAAATTAATTATACAAATCAAATAATTATTTGGATTAATTTGCACAACAAGTAATTAACTTCACCGTTCACACGAAGGCTTAAATCACCCTGAAAATCTCTCCGCTAAAATTTCCTGCACCTTTGGCCCACTCTCCCTTTCATAAGCATATCTGTACACAAGCACAGAAGAGCAAATCCCAAAGCACAGCTGCACCCTTACATAACACACACAATGCAGTGTGACGTTTTCAGATATCTGTATTTCATTCATTCATTCTGTCTGTCTTTGTCCAGCGATTCAGAGCGGCCCACACTGAACCCATAAACTCGCTCTCAGTCTCCATCAGAGCGGCACTTCCCCAAACGCACAGTCAAAGCCGTTTCAGCGAGACTCAATTAAGACACATCCATTAATGCCTGGTGTAAGAGTTAAAAATAGAACGGCCATTAAAACTCATCTGTCATCAGCTGGATCTGCAGGCAGAAAGGACAGACTCCCGAAACGACTGCTAACCTCGAAAAACCAGTCACAGGTTATACACAGAAACAATAGTATGTCAAGTCAAGTCAAGTCAAACTCATTTATAGAGCACAATTTTACACAACCGAGGTTGATCCAAAGTGCTTTACAATAAAATAATAATAATAATAATAATAATAATAATAATAATAATAATAATAAAGAGAAAGAAATTAAAATAAAATAAAAACTGACATCTAAAAATATAAGAAAAGGAAAAACATACTGCATGTATATGGTATATAGCATAAATGCAATGTTTAAGGGTTCCCTAAATGACTGTGAATCATTAACATCAGTAAACAATAAAAAAAAACATTATAATCATCATAAATGTGTATATATGGATGTTTCTATAAATGTTACAAATTTTATACACATACACTACCTGACAAAAGTCTTGTCACCTATCCAACTTTTAGGGACATCGAATAACTCGACTTCTAGTTGATCATTTGGTATCAGAAGTGGCTTATATGACAGGCAAAGACCTCTAGATTACACTTATTTTACCAAAATAAAATATGATCATGCCTTGATTTGATTATCATTTATCATCATTGTCACTTGATTTTATTATTATTTGTTATTTAATTAGGACAGTAAGATCTGACTTCGCTTAAACAAAAGTCAGAAATAATGAAATAATGAACAGTATAGACTATAAAGCAAGGGTCGCCAAACTTGTTCCTGGAGGTCCGGTGTCCTGCAGATTTTAGCTCCAACCCTAATCAAACACACCTGAACAAGCTAATCAAGCTCTCACTAGGTATACTTGAAACATCCAGACAGGTGTTTTGAGACAAGTTGGAGCTTATCCCTGCAGGGACACCGGACCTCCAGGACCGAGATTGCTGACCCCTGCTTTAAAGTCATGGTGCAGTGGAAAAAGAATTAATATTGTAAATAACCCCCTTGAGCTTGGATGACTGCATCAATACATCTCTGCAATGACTCAAATAACTTATTAATAAAGTCATCTGGGATGGCAAAGAAAGCCCCCTGAGTTCAACAAGATTTTTTGGATTCATTTTAAATTCCTCCTCCATCTCACCTCAGTCATGCTCAATAATGTTTATATCTGGTGACTGGGCTGGCCAATACTGGAGCACCCTGTCCTTGTTTGCTTTCAGGACATTTGATGTGGAGGCTGAAGTATGAGAAAGAGTGCTGTCCTGCTGAATTTGCCCTCTCCTGTGGTTTGTAATGTAATGGGCAGCACACATGTCTTGATACCTCAGGCTGTTGATGTTGTCATCCACTTTGCACATCTCTCAAAGGCCCCCTTACTGAATGTCACCCCAAACCGTGATTTTTCCTTAACCAGACTTGACTGATTCAGTTAAAATCTGATAAAAATGAACTCTTGAGACTAAAGGTGCCTCCGGCTAAAGAAACAGTGTTATATACACTGATTCCAGTATGTTTATACACACACACTCAAAGCTGCCTGTAGCGGAAAGCTGCCGTCTTTGACTATTCCACTGACATTAATGCTGATGTTTTAAACATTGCGACAAAGATCTTACAGACACGACCATATAAAGACACAATCCCTGCATCTCTCCATCTCACACACTCTCTCACTCCCTCTCTCTCTATCATACACACACACACACACACCAAGAGATTCACACAAATGCAAAAGCATGCTGCTAAAAGCAGTCGCCGGAGAAATAAGTCCTTCATGCAGCCTGAAATACCCCTCTGTGGATCTCATGCTATTCAGAATAGCTTGGCAGCCAGATAAACAACTTGCACAAACACTGTACTGACTGACCCACAGACAAACACACACACTGTGTTCACTTGTATGGGCAGGTTTGCTACCCTTTTGGGGACAATGTTTGCAAATGTGTACCCAAAATATAGCAAAACCTGTCGAAACTAGAAATAAAATATTCATATTTCATAATGGATTTTTTGTCTTTACCCTTAAAGATCAAAAAGTTGATTTGTTCATGTGATTAATACCATATAATATTTGGTAGAAACTGGACTGATGGGCTACATAAACAGTTTTAACATAATTCTATGATGGCTATCATATTGGTAGCATGAATTAGCACGCTGAGTTTACAACAATAGCACGTGACATGAATTAGCATATTGTTAACACATTTTATCACATGAATTAATCTGATATCAGCATTTATTAGCACAAATAAAATGTATAGATATATATAAAAATATATAACACTTTTTCATGAGTTTGATTCATAGGAGTTCAGCAATACCATGCAAATGTCAACCTTGCCATGACAAAAAAATTTCACCAAAGTTTTCACCAAAATATCGAAATCTTTGAATAATAATATCTTTGTGTAAGCAAGTATTTTAGTATGTTAAAAAATACTCAAAATGTCTCTGTCAATGTTTTCAAATACTTTAACATTTTTTACTATTTACCAAAAGTGCCAATTTCACATCTGTCACATCCATAACGGAGATGTCACATCCATCACGACACTTTTTCCTCATAAATGCAAAAAAAATGTAAGTTTGTTCAATGTTGTAAACTTGCTAACTTTTTTATCACATCCACAACGCATGTTTATTTTCCTCATTTAAAATATAAAAAATGTTTACAGATTGATATTTTTCTGCTCCCATAACTCTGTGGTTGGTTGTTTGGGAAAATATAAACAGATTTTTCGATATAATGTTAACATATACTTTCTCTGTGAATTTATGTTTTGAGTTTTTACTGCAAGTGTCACATCCATAATGCTGGAATTGCTCATTAATAGAATGGATTTATAACACAATAGCACATTCATAACATGAATTAGCTTATTGCTAAAATGTTACTATTACATCAATTAATGCATCAGCATCTTGTTAGCAAGAAACCCTCATTATATATATATATATATATATATATATATATATATATATATATATAT
>CAIGQQ010038184.1:2907274-2931240 GCA_903798035.1 Danio albolineatus
TATATATATATATATATATATATATATATATATATATATATATATATGCAAGTATATAGTACTTTTTCATAGATTTAATCAGTTTAAAAATATAAAGCACAGAAAGTTAGAACAATTTGAAGTTCTGTGTTTTGACTGCAGCAGTACTTTGAAGATAACAGAAAGTTCAGAAAAAGCTTAAAGGGTTCCTTCTACGGCTGCAAAATATATAGTTTCAGCATCGAAATCCCAATGTGGGCATTCACAATAGTCACAACGCAGAATCTGCAATGTGGAATCAGGATTATAACTGATCAGCAGTGAAGAATACGTAGTGTTATTTTAGGTTACATTTGATTATTCAATAATAGAGGTGGGACAAAATATCGATATGCTTATTTATCATGATAAATCTGCCCCTGCAATGTATTTTATCGATTTAGCCAAGTATCGATTCTTGTTTAAAAGTACAAAAGATCTGAATTAATTCATCAGCCTTGCACTGCTGCTGTGCTTCTCATGATGGTATATTGAAAACATATCAATGTTGCAGTTTCACAAAATATATCTCCTGTAAATAAACAAAAGAAACACATCTTATAAATTTGATGCATTTTTCCCCCTCATTTACAAATACCATGATATATTGTGGTTGGTTTTCTGATCTATCATTATCGGGGGCAAAAATATTGTGGTAATATATTGCAACGTATTACTGTACCTGAATATCTGACTACTTATTTCATTTTATTTTTGCTCAGTCTTATTTATTTATGCTTGCAGTTTGTTTAAATCACTCCACTACATGATTATTCCAATCAATCTAAATTAATGATTTCATTCCAAATAGAGCTATTCAAGTCACCTGCTGAAATTGTATTCATATCGCAATATATGTTGCAGAAAAATAAAAGATTGCAATGTCAGAGTCTTCCAATATCGTGCAGCCCAAGTTACTTCACACAAAACAAAATTACCTCATAATTTATTCTCCCACATGCGTTTCTGAAAACAAAAGAAGATATTTTGAAGAATGCTGCTTGCTGCACTCAACTTCCATCATATTTTATTCCCACTATGAAAGTCAATGTGTGCCAAATACCAGCATTCTTCAAAATATCTCAAGTTGGTCTTGATCAAGTAAAGGGTAAACAAATGGCAGAATTTTCATTTTTGGGTTAACCATCACTTTAAACAGGATTTTAGTAGGTCACGCTGACTTTTGTGTTTAGTTCTGTCAAACTAGCCTGATTACCTTGTTGTAACAAGACTGAATGGAAAGTACCAACAATAACAAACAAATGTATGAGCCTTAAACAGAAGCTGACGATGTTCGAACATTTACACACAAACTGGCACTTAATGAAGACATGTTTGGTAACAGTAAATGGCATAGGTCTGTATGGCCATCTTAACGAGTGACTGTCACTTTAAGAAGTTCTGAACCAATGAACACAGACATGTACATGACCCACAGCAGTACTGAGAACTTGATAAACAGCTGTGTCCACACTGCTGTCTTACACTCATTACCGTGCTTGTGGTGCTCTGCTGTGTTTAAGACACATAATAGAGTTTCCCTTTGGTTCATAATACATTTGTGTCAATGGGGTTTTGTGTTGTTACTATTTTATATTGCAACAGCTAGGCTGACTACCCAAGTACGGAAGATGCACTGACGGCCTCAAAATTTATAAGAAAAAAAAAACTGAAAAACAAAACAATTAGGCCGGTAATGTGTTGGAAAACATCAAATAAAATTGTACTAACATGTCTATCTTCCCTCATTTAGACCTGAGATCAAATTTAAGTAAGCAAAGTTATGTTAATATATCAATACAGATTTGTTACATTTTTGCAAAACTCTATAAACATACCTATAAACATACCTACATACCTACCTTCACATTTTTCACTACTCAACGAGTCTTGCTGAAATAATTTATGAAAATTATATACTGTTAATCAGTCAAATAAATATTTATTTACTTAATTTGTTTGACCAATCTATCACAAATGCGTACACAATGAAGAATTACACTTAACAGTGGAAGCTAAAATGCGAACTGTTTTTAGCTTAGCATGGAGACAAGGTTCAATCACTTAGGACAGTGGTTCTCAAACTTTTTTCACCAAGTACCACCTCAGAAAAAAATTGTCTCTCCAAGTACCACTATAATGACCGGTACTGAAATACAGTAGCGTAGTAGGTCTAATTAAGCAGCGACAGCACTGCACAGTTAAAAAAAAGACAAATCAATTCCTTTTATTAAGAATATGCATTACTGTCAGCCACTTTACACATTATAAATAGTTTGAACATTAACTGTGCTTGCAGAGTAAAAAATAACTTTACCATTTAAATTAAAATGCGCTTTTAAAAGTGATTTAAAAATGACACTGTTCTTAAATAATAAAAAGAAAACTGCTGTACTTGTAAAGTATTAATGTATAGTAGCCTATTCATCAAAACCTGCAAATGTTGCTTGGACCTGATGAATATAGGTTATATGTCATATACGTATATACATACATTTTTTATACCTTTTGAGATATATTTTGCATGCACATATGACATAACTTTGATATCTAAACGTTAACTTGTATTTTGATACGATTCGGAATTACATATTTAAATTAGAAATGAGATCTGCTTACTGCTCGTCATTTATAGTAGTCTGTGTGTGTCAGAAAAGCGAGTGATTAATGCATAAATTCCATAGTCTGTTGATATTCTTGATTCTGATTGGCTGGAGGGTGTGCAACACACAGGTAGTTCCAGTCAGTTTTGATCACAGTTCGAAATGAATGCGCTTCTCCCAAATGTTTATAGTTACTATAGCAACTCGCATGTGAAACCGATGAGAACTGTTACTGGCGGAAGGGGAGATCCGCAAAATTAGAAAAATACTCATCTGACTGAGAATGTCTTATCTGTCCACCCATGATCGGACTGATGAAATCGTATAATAATATCAGCATGTATAAACAGCACTGACACATGCTCTCTATCTCTCTGTCTGCCTGCGCGTCGTGCATTAACGCACGGCAAGCCGTTGATTATCCCTTACATACACAAGTACAGTGCTTGACCAATTCATACGTGCAGTATTCTCGAGTTAGTAACTGAAATCTCAACACTACAGGACTGGTCTGCTGAAGGGCTTCTCTAGTAGCGCGTGTGTATCTCCCTCCGCACAACCCTCCGCCAGCGAGCGCGCCTCTTTTTCTTCCTCCGCGCCAAGCAGACTGATTTTTTAACGTTTGATGACGCGATGCACTAAAGTAAACATTCTAAGCACTCCGGTGTACTCGTACGCTTCAGGGAACAGCCAATGCTCTCTGATCACGGTGTTATCGGACGCGTCAAAGGGTTTAAAAAGTGTGTTCATTTTATTCTTTTATTATTCAGATATCCTTCCGCGTACCACTGGAAGAAGTCCCGCGTACCACTAGTGGTACGCGTACCACAGTTTGAGAACCACTGACTTAGGAGAAGGAAAACAGAGTTACAGCATCTGAAGGTCTGAAATGAAAGAGGGTCTGAAATGACTCCCTTCTGTGAACTGGTGCGGCTTCTCATGACAGAATCAGAGAAAAATTATACTATTTTACAGTATTTTATATAGTGATAAAAAATGCTGATTAACACTGCATTATGCTACAATGGGGCACACTTTAAAGTGAACCCTGGGTGCTGAGACGTGTATACCTTAATATAAATGTAAATGATGACTCTTTATGAAATATATAGAAAAAAAATCATGACATGTTTACGTTATTCCTAAAAATCCACATTTACTTTGGATCATGGGTGCCACCATTGTTTTCGATGACGTGATTAGGGAGCTTCATCCACTTCTATTCAGCACAAATGTTGATATAAAATATTGATATGATGCCACATTATGCAGCCTTTAATGTCATTTTCAGACAAATAACATTTAAAAGAGACATGATGTATGCGTTTACTGCTTTCCCAGTAAATTTTGAACTAAAAATGACCGGATTTGATCATGCAGGTTCAGCATTTTGTCAATCACTGAAGTAAAAGTTCAGCTCATTTGACAGAGCGCTGTCAATCGGCTAGTTTTACCGCAGTCAGTAAACAAATGCACAGTGACTTCCGTGTCGGACAGGAATAAACCCCAGTTATAGATGAAAAACAAACTGAATTACAAGCAAAAGCTTTTTTGTATCGACATTTGTGCTACATATACAACAGAAGTGGATGGAGCTCTAGAGGTAGAGGTCATCGAAAAACAATGGGGCCACCTATAGTAAAAGTAAATGGGGATTTTTTAAAGAAATGACGTAAACATGTTGTGTTTTTTTCTACATATTTCCAAGAACAGTAGGAAGAACTGTGTGGAAATAATACTTCATTTGTTGATCATTTTTCCCTGTAAATATCAGTAGAGTGAAAAGAAACAAAAGTTGTCATGATACTGCCCCCTAGAGTTCATTTGACCTAAAAACTGTGGTCAAATGTATGTCGAAGAATGTTTTTGCAGTTTCAAAAAAAAAATACACTGGAGCACATATTTCTAATGAGCCTGTGGCTGCGCCCGAAACCACATACTTCCATACTATATAGTATGCTAAAATCCGTATGCGAGCTGAGTAGTATGTCTGAATTCATAAGTAAGTATGCAAGAAGTACCAGAATGACCTACTACTTCTGGCGAAATTTTGAAGTGCACATTCCATGCACGCTGCGCTATCCCATAATGCCCTGCGAGAGAATTCATGAATGGGAGTAAATGAAAGCGAACTGACGTAGGTAGGTCACGTGATTATGACAAAATATCGGATGTAGTACATCTGAATTCCATTCATACTGCTCGCATTTATACTGTACAGAACCTACTTTTCTAACAGCTGAGTAGCAGGTTTAAATTCAAATGCAGTACCTACTGCGTAGTAGGCGGTTTCAGACAAAGCCACAGTTTTATAAAAAATTACATATTGCATAATTTAAAAACTATTATATTTTGACATTTGAATCATGCTTTTTGCCAGTCACTGGACAAAATAAAGTAGTGTGAAACGTAAAACTAGTGTTACAGATAAGATGCAGTATTACTTCACATAAAAGTCACCAAATGAATGTTTTTAATAGAGCTCTAATATCTAAATTGTTCTCTGAGCCTTTCTCCAATGAATGTTCAGCAGGAGGCTGTGTGTCTCCACAGGGAACGTACTAACACTGTGTTTTCCAAAATATTATCTAGTACACCAACAGATTCAATCCCTGTAGAGGAATCTAGGACTCACTAGAAATTGGGGAATCTGCCAATGATAAAAGTGGAAGCAGAGCACAATTTAATATCAAGATTACCTATATCATAATACAACACTCACACTGAAATGCTTTCGAGCCACATTTAATTCTACAGTGTACTACACAGCTGTATGGCAAGACAAAATCTCTGGTGGCCTGGCTGAAGCACATGTTGTCAAGACTGGGAATTACCCAGAATCCCATGATAATAGTACTTGAGCTGCCAACCTGATATAAAAATATACCAATTATAGAGATTTATTTTTATATATTGGTGTTGGCTAGTTATTTATTTGTCATTATAAAAGACTGAACAACAACAAAAAACATTTTCACAGCAAATTCACATATAGCTTTACATATAGCCGTGCTTTCAGTTCATTCAGTGTTATGTCACAATTCTTTACCATACATTATTTATTTATAAGATTTTTTACCCCAAAATTATTTTTCTTTTTCTTTTTTGTTGCTATAAATAGTTGATTACAATAAGATTTTTTTTTTTTTTGCAGTTCGCAGTAAACTGGTCTACATTTCTTCATAGTGGATGTCAACATCAATGCTAACTTTAATTATTTTTATTAATATTGGTGTGATTTTTTGGTGTGTATATAAAAGAATATAAATGAAATTAAGCAAAAAAAAAAAAAAAAACTTTAATATTATGAATTAAAATTAATAACATAGCGGATGTCAGCAACAAGGCTAACGTTTATTATCGTTGTGATTTTTTTGGTGTATATAAATGAATAAAATATAAATATAATTAATTAAAATGAAAACATCATTTTAATATAATTAATTAAAATGAACATCGACAGTGGATGTGAACAACAATGCTAATGTTAATCATTTTTATTATTATTGTGATTTTTTGTGTGTACATAAATGAATGAATTAAAATGAAAACAACATTTTCATGCCCTGTAACAACTGAAATGAACGCAACTCAATAAATAACACCAATTCAAAAAAAAATTAAAAAATAAAAAAAATAAAATTCAACCAAATCAAGTCTTTCACCAGATGTTTTGAAAACAGGCATTTCTGACAGCTTTCTGTTTATTTTCAACACAGTTCCTTATTGGATCCGTATCGGACACAATGCTTCATTTTAAGGCTTCTGCTTTCGAAACAATTCAAAGGCTTGTGTAACTATTTATTGGTGTCAGTGTGACAGCTGAGCCCTCCACCTATTCAATCACATCACACTAAGAGATTACAGACACACACACACACACACACCCTCAGTGAGAGAGTCAAGTTCATTTACAGCTTATTTAAGTCATCTGGTCAAAGAAAACACACTCCGTGAAGCTCAGCAGTGATTATAACAATTGCTGGGTGTTTTCCTACACTCATTTATGCATGAATCACAGATTGAGAGAAATAACAGCACTTCCTTTCTTCTTGATGCATAAAAATCCCATATTCTGTCTTTTTTTTTATCATTTACTCTCTCTGCATTCTTCAAACTACTTTATATTGTGTTCACCAGAAAACTCAAAAGAGGTTGTGGGTAAAAAAAAAAAATGACAGAACTATTATTTTGAATTATTTGTCTGTTTTTGAAATAAAACATCATGCAAAACAGCACAACTACTAAAAACAAGCAACCTCCATAATATAAAAAAAGACGGTCAGAATCCAGTTCTGATGCAGAGAGCGATCAGCTGAGATGGCTCAATTTCACATCTAAGATCACATTAAACATCAGTATTTCCCTTTAATGCCTTTTCATATGCTTTTTGTCAATCTGTTGTCATATTTCTCTTCACTGTGATCCAACAAGGATTACAGGAGCCCTTCAATATAGCGAACAACACACTCATGCATGGACTAATAACCCATAAAACTCAAAAAACTCGCAGAGATTACACACACACACAGACAGGAATAATGTGTGCCGGTGCTCTGATGGATAATAATCTCAGCCCTAAAAACCCTGAAGTCCACAGTTTTACACAGAACACCTCTGTTTGTGTGTTAGGTTTATAAAGCAGCTGAAAGCCTAGAGCACAGACAGGGAAATGAAAGAAAGAAAGAAGCCAAAGCTGAATGCAGTTAAAGAGTAGCGGAGGCATTTGGGGACAGAGAGGAGAGCAAACTGAATGTGTGACAATGTAGCAAACCCAAGGACACTGCGGATCACACATTTACAAGCACTTTCTCCCTCAACGCACAGTCAATGTGCTTTATTGTTCACATGACTATATCCTGAGATACAAACTACTGCTGGACATCAGCATATCAGCTACATCACACAAACACGCCATATCTGTGTTCTTTCTTTTTATTTAATTTAATGCCATGTCAGCAACCAAGGCTATTTTCATGGCATAAACATTTCAATAATAGATATACAGTTAAAAATCAACAACCAAATGAATACATAAATTAAATAAGATTTTTTGTGTTAATACATGATAAAAATTCTAAAATCTTTTCTGGTGTCACTTTGTTAAAAATGTCCTTAAGAGAGTTCATTTCATAAAAAAGTCTTCTGGAGTCTTTAAAAGCAGGACAGTCCAGTAAAATGTGTTTTATAGATAGAGGTATTTTGCAGTACAAACACTGCGTAGGGTTTAAACCTTGGAGCAAAAAACCATGTGTTAATCTTGTATGTCCAATACAACATCTAGTAAAAACCACTTGATCAAATCTAGTCTTAAAATGTCTTAAAATTCTGTATGAGATTTCAGGTTGGATTTCATATAATTTATTATTTTCCAATGTATTCCACTCTTCTTGCCACTTGTTTAAAATGTAAACATTTATAAAACGTCTCATCTCTGATGGAGGAATTTCGCCATATCTGTGTAATAAAAGCAACGTCACAACAGAAACATAGTCTTGTCGATACTTCAAACCATCAGTATATATACTAAATCATCATCAACACTTTGCATCATCATAACAACTTCTCATGATAACAGTACTACTCAGTGAGCTAATTTACAGCTCCACACCTCACTTACGGAAACAATGTTTAAAGGTGCTGATTGTACTATTTTGACTCTTCTAAAGCATAAAAATAGCATAATATGTTTGCAGATATTTAAGAAATATGCTAAGTGAACATTCTTTTTTATCTGCAAAACAAGGTAAAAACATTTTAAAATGTCTGTTATGTGCCGGAGTGTCTGTCTTTGTTTTGGTTCTTTAAATGTGACCTCTGGTGGACAATAGCAGACTCAGAAATGAGATGCAGATTCAGAGTTCCACATGAGGTTATTAATTAGCAAATAATATAAATATTACGAGCATAAAGATAAGGTGAGCAGGTTACATTGTAACCCCGTGTCCTAACAACATATTGTGTAATGAGATTTGCAGTGATAAGCAATTTGGCTGTTTGCACCAGGCGAAACACGACAGAAATTTAAATGCACCTATTCAGAAGCACAGAATAGTGCACTTACTTCATTCCAAACAAAATGGTAGTTTATAATTTAATTAATACATATTAACCCTCTTTAACCTTATTAAATGTACATGCTGAATCACTTGTATGTGTTGGTTTTGAGTCACAGTTCTGAAGTTAATTTTTAAATTATTTATTTCATTTTCAAGATCTGAGGTGAACTATCTGCTGCTGCTTTCAGTATATTGCAATAAATGTAATGTAAAATAGCAGTCAAACATTACTCGCATTTAACACTAAATAAAGCACATAAGGTGTACCTGAGGTGATCACCGTCAGTTTTCTGTTGTTCAGCTACAATGAAATATGAAATAAAAGCCGTTTCTCATATATCAATTCGAGGAGTTGGTTAGAACAAAAACTAATTTTAATATGAAGAATATTCCTTCTATTGCAAGCTGTTGCTTTTATATAGAACACGATTTTAATCAGCCTTTAGGCTCCATCGTCAGACTTGGTCCTGTTGATCCTCAACCTGGCAACCTGCGCTTGAGGTTTTGTTTTTTTTTTGATCCAGGAATGCAATACCTAGTTCAACCACTGGATGTTAAACTTACATACAGCACCTTCAATGCATTTTAATTCTACTTGCTCTATCAACCTTTCAACTGGCTACACCTGAAAAAAAAAAACTTTTATCTGCCTTAACTCATGTTGTAAAAAGTATCAAGTTCGGCACTGCAATTTTTAAAAACATTCATTTATATACACATGCAGTGATTTTCAGATTTAACTGACATAACTGATGCTATTTCAACAAATCATTAAATGCATCCTGCCAGTAAGCTGACATTAGACTTGGTGATATTTAACTCGACAACAATATTCAACACAGATCAGAAAAGCTAATGTTTATGTTTGCAAGGCAATGATAATTTACAGCTGGCTCTAAACTTTCACACGTCAAGCCATCCTTAATTGTCATAAAAATCAAATTTGCCATAACAATAACCCTACACTCTTAAAAAAAAAGGTTCCTTGAGGTTCTATATAGAACCCCGGGGTTCTATACTTGGCCAGTAGAACCTTTTACCCAAAAAATGGTTCTATTTAGAACCCTTTGAGTGCAAAGAACCTTTTTGATTAAAATGGTTCTATAATGTGGGATTTATAACATAATTATATAGTAAAGATTATAAATAATAATAAGCTATAACACAGAGAGACAAAGCTTTTTGAGTCAAAATCTAATAAAATGACTGCTATGGTCAAAAACCTAATCAATGTATGATGGGATTTTTGTTTCACGCAGGTTTGTACATTACCATATAACTAATATTTATATATGCTTAATATTTAACATTTTTGACGAATTATTTTGTGAAATTAATTAAATAACCAGTTTGTTCAGACTGTACAGTGTGTTGTTATGGTTTAATAAATTGTTTTAAAGTAATAATCATGAAAAAGCCCTCTGGTGACGTCATTCATTGGTGGACTGATGGTGAACAGGTGGTGAAGAGCCTGGAGAGTGACGGTTAATTTTTGAAAAGGAGAACTCCGCTTTTGCAGCTCCATCATTCAGGTACGTTATTACTCTTTTAAAACTATAATAATGAAATATTTTGTATTACGGGGTAATGTTTCTCTTCCCTTGTGTTATATGGTGACAGACTGAATAAGGGGTAACGTTAATATGGATTAATACTGTGCTTGTAAGTTTCTGATGGTCTCTGTCGACAGCCTTCGCTTCAGAAATCTGTGTCAAGCTGACTTTGCTCTGCTTTTTGTTCGAAATAAGTTACAGTTTCGCTTTATTTGTTTGTCAGTATTAATTAAAATATCAATAACAATAAAACAGGTGCGTTATTCAAGGACGGGCATTGAGAGGCAGCGTGAAGCGCGTGCACGCTCTTTTAATGGTAACTTCTTATGAGCCGATTTCAGCTTTCGTGCAGTTTTTATCTCCAACCTTGAACAAACAAGTACTCCCAGCTTGTTCGTGTGTGAGTTTAGCCGAGTTTAACTCGGGCTAAACTCTGTAAAGTAGTGTACACGCCGGCTAGTCTGCATTAAAACCGCAAGGGAGCATGTCGCGCTCGTGCCCCGCCCGAGTCTATGCACGCGCCCGCCCGCCCGAGTCTATGCACGCGCTATTGTGATGATTGCTAAGTGTATTATTGAAACCTTTTAAAGCCAAAACATATTTTAATAATCCATAGATAATAGATCAGGTGTTATTTATGAAGGACATACAAACATGCAGGCTAAATGTATTGTGAAATGTTGAACCTTGTTAAATATAGGCTACATATATGTATAAATTGTGCTAAATAAGTTTAAAATTCATATTTTAATGTATATCTTTCTTTTCTTCAAATAGCCTGGAAACTGAACTGCATCGTAAATCTTGTGCTCGGTATGTATTATTGCTTTTAATTCTAAACAAACTGTATTAAGTATTATGAAATGAATATTATAAAAGACTTTAACATTGTATTGTAACCTGGGCTGCAGGACACAAGTAGCTTTGAAGAGGAAGGATCCCAGCTTAAAGAAGGACATGCGTTACATCCATAATTGTGACACAATTATCATCAACAAGGACACCTGGTAAATATTGTATTTTATAACATGCATATGTCAGACTTGGTTGTTGTGTACTGAAATAATATATTTATCACAAAAATGTTCCATTACTTATTGCTGCTGTTTGTACAGTGAGAATATTAAGGTCATTGCTTATTAAAAAGTCCTGCAAAGAAAATATGTTTTAAAAGAAAGTGTAAATTTGCCTACAGGATACCTTGTTGGAATGTCTGCAAAACAAATTTAAAAATGAAAGGATTTCAGTGGTGAGCTCATCAATCATCTTGCAAAATGAAACAAATTAATGGGATGAAAAGGAAGTAAACTGTACTCTGAGGAACTTAACACAAGGCAAGTTCAATTCAATACATTTTATGCCAAAGGTAGATTAATTCTGTATTATAAATTCATATTTACACACTCTAAAATGCTGTCTTCCTACCTCAGATTGTGATGGACCTGGAATGCGACACCAGATACTCATAAGTCAAGAACCGAATGAAACACCCTTTTCCAGAGTACAGATTATGGAGGGGTTTGCAGAACTAATGGAGCAGTTTCTTCTTCTTGGAGTGCCACAGCTTGTGAGTAAACACTGTTACATTGTGTGCCAAATAGTTTTGCGTCCATGATGACTTTAAGAAACTTGTATTGCTGAAAATGTGTCATTTGGAAACTTACACATGAAGTAAACAAAATGTTTTTTTTGCATTTAGGATGCTGCATAGAAAACTTGGTAAAGAACACAGAAACATTTTTAAAAGAAATGGCCCAAAAAGGGACGGAAAGAAGGAAGTGCTCCATGACAGTCTCATTGGACCAGCAGAGGAAACAGCAGAAGGTAACTACACACTATACTACATACTATTTGCCCCAAACACACACACACACACACACTCACACACACTTTAATTGTATTTATTATAACTGTAATTCTATTTGATGACATGTTAATTGGTTAAAAGTACTCAACATTAAAATATTGTTTTACAGAAATCCAAAGGTCCTACACCATCCAGGATTCAGCAGCTCTCCTGATTCCACCAAGGCTTGAAGTGTCAGTATTACAATGGACAACACTCACTCGCTATCCTTCTACTTCCTCATTTATCAGAGGCACCACAGAGGAGTGAATCACCAACTAATCTGCCCTTTCCAGCCACAACCCAGCACTTGGAAACCCATATACTCTCTCATACAGTAGATCTACACACATTCACTCACTATGGCCAATTCACCTATACCGTACACATGCTTTTGGACTGTGGGGTCAACCGGAGCACCCAGAGGAAACCCACATGAACACTGGGAGAACTTGCAAACTCCACACAGAAATGCCAACTGGCCCAGTCGGGACTCGAACCAGTGACCTGCTTGCTGTGAGGTGACAGTTCTAACCAGTGAGCCACTGTGCCACCCATGGACAAAACTATTTACCTTATAAGAGAGGCTGACTGACATGGACATGCTACAGGTTGTGGAATGGCTGTTTGCAGTGTTTTGTCTAATCATTCTGCAATGTTTTAGTGATGTTTCTTATTAAATTATGTATAAAAATGGATGTTGTGATGACCAATACATGCAGGTACCATCCACTTTTTGAAATTGTAGTGTTATTTAATAGATGTTTTGATTGTTTGTGTATTGTTTCTATCTGCATTGTGATATATTTCTCTTCCGTTTAGAGATGTGTGAAAGTTAAGGTCTGTATTTGTTCAAACAGTAAAAAAGCTTATAAAAGTGAAGTCATTACAATAACAGTGTTGAATGCCATTAAACTGTTAAGGTAGATCTGCTGTCCAATGCAAAGTATGCAGAGGTGCAATTTTAAATATTTAAAAAAATATTTTGTATAATGAATTGAATAAATTTAAACAATTTGAATTGTCTGGATTGGTTTTATTTTTTATTTATTAATAAGTAACAATAATTCAATAATAAATAAAAAGAACCCTTAAATGGTTCTAAATAGAACCATCTAACTTGAATTCAAAGAACCATTTGGGGTTCTATTTAATGAACCCCTAAAATGGTTCTATATAGAACCTTTTTGGGGTTCCATATATGAAGCGCTCCATAGAACCGTTTTTGGTTCTATATTGAACCGTTTGTTTTAAGAGTGTACATGAGAATATAATAACTGCTCAGCCAAAATAGAACTATATATTCTCATGATAAACCACTAAAGCTTCATAATAACAACTGTCATCACAGCCATATACAACAGCAGCTGTTCTGTTTAAGAGAAAACAAAGTGGCAATAAGCTTTTTATTTAACACTGGCTCACCACACACTCACAGGTGGTCGGCGCTGAAAACACACATAAACAATTATGCTCATACACTACTAAAAGACAAAATAATTTATTCATGTGAACAAACAAGCTTTTGTCCCCCTTGCTGCAGCTCGTCCTTCATATTGTGCTGAAATCTCTGGGCCGCAGAGATCATTTAACTGTAAAAGCCGTGCATTGAACGCTATTACTCTAAGTGCTGATCCTGAAGGCTGATTTCTCAGCGGTGCGAACCAGACGTTGAGCTATTCTGGGAGATCTGTTGGTGCAAACAGTGGTCAAAACACAAGCCCAAATTGTTTCTTTATCTCACACAACACACATCCATGTGCATTTTGGATTTAATTGCATTGATTTTCCTTTTTATCTGATTTGATTATACTGGTACACTTCCACTCTACACCTGTCCAACTGCTCATCAACGCAATTTTCTAATCAGTCAATCACATGGAAGCAACTCAATGTATTTCAGCATGTAGACATGGTCAAGACGATCTGCTGCAGTTCAACCCAAGCATCATAATGGGGAGGAAAGGTGATTTAAGTTCACTTTGAACGTGGCATGGTTGTTGGTGCTAGAAAGGTTATCTGAGTATTTCAGAAACTGCTGATCTACTGGGATTTTTTTCACACACAACCATCTTTAGGGTTTACAGAGAAAAAGAGAAAATATCCAGTGAGTGGCAGTTCTGTGGGTGCAAGTGCCTTGTTGATGCCTAAAGTCAGAGGTTGAGCTGAAAGAAAGGCAACAATATCTCAAATAACCACTCGTTACAACTGAGGTATGCAGAAGAGCATCTCTGAACGAACAAACCTTGAGGCGGATGGGCTACAGCAGCAGAAGACCAAACAGAGTGCCACTCCTGTCAGCTAAAAACAGGACACATGGCTACTTCCAGCAGGATAACCATGTCATAAAGTGTGCATCATCTCAAAGTGGTTTCTTGAATTTGACAATAAGTTCACTTTACTCAAATGGCCTCCACACTCACCAGATGTCAATCCAATAAAGCACCTCTGGGAGCGTTTTAAAGTCGCGAGAATCAGCTAGTCTGTTTATAAGGGCGTACTCACACTATGTACAGTTGCCTTGAACCGGGCCTAAGCACGCTTGTCCCCCTTTCCGTCTCTCCCGACGGCTCACACTCTCATTGCATTCGGGCATGAGCACGTTTACGTCATCGATGATGAGCTGTTCAGTTTAAGAGAAGCACTCTTGCTCAGCACAGTGGACATGTCGTTATATGATTATATCGTTTTAGCTGTTTGAAATGCAGTGACACACAGTTCATAAACAATAATAAAATCCTTGTGCTGCAGGAATTAAGAGGTCTGCTGAAGGTGCAGCTGTCGTTCAGCGAGGGGTTTGCGTCTTTAATAATCCACGACAGTTTGCGTTCATTAAACAGTAAGAATGATTAATAAATCCATATGAAAAAGTCCCCAAAAGTCACGTCTCCTCTTCAGTTTCAGGCTCAGGTGCGCGTTGCACTCACACTGCAAGCGTACTGCGCCAAAGCCCAAGTGAACCGCGCTCAGGCACACCTCTTCCAACTGGGCCAGGGCCGGCCAACTGTACCGTGCCTGAGCCCGATTCAGAGCACTCACACTTCTCAAATGATCTGGGAAACGAGCCTGGGCACGGTTCGGATAGCATAGTGTGAGTACGCTCTAAGCTGAGAAGGATCCACTGATGAATCGACTGATCTTCACGGCTTTAAAATGCTCTAGTGTCCCAATATCTGTAGTTACACTCAGTAAACAGTGGTGAGTTCGGTGAACTGATGACCTTCACGGCCAATCAGTCATTTTTGTTGAGCACGTGAACACAATGGCACATCAGTGCTTTTAAGAAACTGTTCAACAGTGTTTAAATGTTATGTTTTTTTTTTTATTTCTGTACCAATTGGTATCGAATTCCAGTATCATGACAACACTAGTCGGCGATGAATGAATACAATTTCACCAGATGACTTGAATATCTCTATTTGAAAATAATTTATAATTTCAGATTGATTGGGATGACTATGTTGAGGAGAGCATCTGCTTAATAAATCTAATAAACTAATTAAAAGCATAAATAAATACAATAAAGGAAAATATACAATTTAATATACAATTTGTCATGTCTAACAGTATTGAGGTGCAGTAATTAACAATAAAATAAAACAATAAAATATTAAAGTTACTGAGGTACAATTTCTTATGACGGAATGCTTTTATAATCCTCATACAGTCACAGGCCTTCACAGCCTCAACATAACAATACTGCAACGTGACTATTGCGGTTGATCACATTACAATATCGATGTTGAAACGATATATTGCAAATTCCTACTTTGGTCTTGATGCAGCTGATAAATATGATTTCACAGTCAAAAGCTGGAGAAAAAAAATGCCTACACTACTGGAAAACACAAAGATAAAATACTGAAACCCGGGTATCAAAATTATGTTTCATAAACAATGGAATTACCAATGTATTTGACTAAAACAATGTCACAATAATTCTTGAATCGACAGCAAACTCACATTCCAGCAGAGTGAATATTTATATGTTTGCCAATGAATAGCATGTTCATTTAATTCATTCTGACAGCCAACACTTGCCAAGTGGAAAGTCAATTTTTGACAGTACACTGTATAACAGCTAATAAATAATGATGAAGCGAGGGGGTTTTAGTCATTACATTCTATTAAATTACCTGTCATAAATAATTTGTACAATCCTACAAGCTTTTATTTACAGTAAAAACAACCTTAGGGTGGGGATGCTTGCGTTTTGTGTGTCATCTGCACACCATGTCCTGAAGCAACTGAAGTAAACACATCTTGGATTATTAGGGTTAACGATTAATTGATTAATTAATCATTCATTCAAACAATGACTGATCGTGGGAATTTGTAGAAACTCACAATCCTCACCGATAATAAAGAAATTAAATCCTTTGGAATCGCATGAGGCGGAGTTTACTCTTGGAAAAAAGAAAAATCAAACGATGACAACATGGTAGCCCCCATGAAAGGGTCGACCCGCTATGTAGAATAAAAGGCCATTTTCTCATAGTATTCTATTATTAGTAGTTATGTAATAACATTTAGACCATAATGTGTTTTTCTCGTATAAAAATGTTCAAATTGTCACAATAATAATAGGCTGGTTTTAATTAATCTTCAGCGCCCCATAGCTGCTAACGACGCGTCGAGCTGAGCGTCTGCTGGAGTTCTCGCGCTCAACCGACCGCTTGTTGATTCCTGACCGACAGCGTCCCTGTTTTGGCGCCTCGCTCTCTTGAAGTATATCTGCGTTTTAACTTACAAACAACGTTTAACGTGTACAACCCGTGTAAGAGACATTTGAGTTATGACTGTTAGCCTAGCAGCAGCTTCATTGAAACAAAGCCCAGGACTCACTCACTCACTCACACACACACACACACACACACACACACACACACACACACAGACAAGACAAAAGTTCAAGACATTTTGTTCATCAAACAGCATAATAGTGCGTCAGCTGTAGCAACCCACCGTGCACACCACAACTCAATATACACAGTGTTGTGTTCTAGTTAATGCTGTCATTTCTAAATGGAAGTAATAACATGGAGTAAACTTCGTCCTTCCCTGTGCTACTTCGTATTACCCTATTTCCCAGTAGATTTCAGTACACCATTGTGGGCATAAAGAACAAAGAAGGCGGATTGGAGCACTGTGGCAGGATGAAAACACACTGCGCTTTATTTAATGGGGAATAAAGGCGTTCTTTGAAGTGTTGAGCGGAGTTAAAGTGTCCGGACGGTCCCGATCCCTTCCCCCGCTCACTCACTCCGTCTCCACACCGCCATATTTGCAGCCCTCACCGGCGCAACTATGTTTCCAAAGCACAATCAGATGATACAGTGAAACAGCATCTCACCTTGGCGATCGCTCTCCGGTACCGCATCGCGGCCTGCTGGACGAGCGACTGCACTTTAATGTTTCCATCTCCGCACGGAACCACGACCCGAGTTCTCCCAAAACACACCGTCACTTTCATAGTTCCAACTCTCCTTAGACCTTCCCGAATCCAAGGGAAACTCGGGATCAAAGGCTCCCGTGCTCTGTTGTCGAGATCATCAATAATCTTTGGTTCAGCACCTTGGCGGATCGGTGTGAGTTACGGTCGGTACCCGTTCCGTTTCATCGCGGCGGGCGCTGTGCCGCGGTGTATGACCACCTGTTTAGTGTTTGGGGTCTGTGTACGGGAACCGCGCCGTGTTCAGTCGGTTTGGGAGCAACGACAATGGGCTTTGTGCGCCTTCTGGCGGTTAAACATAGACCTGCCGTGTCGGTAATGCTTGAAATAGGCACACAAATATATTAGACACTATTTGTTCAAAAATTAACGTTGTAACTTTTTTTTAAAATAAGTGGTAAAATGTGTGTATATTGACATTTGAATGATTTATTATGTTTAGGAGTCAGTTTTATGGATGCATGAATGAAATCTCAGTCTCTTAAAGGGACAGTCGCCCTAAAATAAACATTGTTAAGGGATAGTTCACTTAAAAGGGAACGTTCTGTCATCATTAGACGACCTTCTCTTGTCACAAACCTGTTTGAGTGTCTTTGTTCTGAAATAAACGTTATTTTGAATAAAAGTTGAAAACTATTGTCCAACATAGTCAGGGGTGCCGCTAAGGGGGGGAAAGTTAGGACGATTCTAAGGGCCCATGCACTCTAGGGGCCCAGAGAGATCTGCTTTATAATTAATAACAGTACTATAATGTAATATACATTATGAATGTATCTCTAAATTACAAGTAAAACAATTCATTAGAAATAAGAAATAAAAAAATAATAATACGGCTTATATCTGCCACTCGTGTCTGTCACTGTCAAATTGGACCCCCCCTCCTTTCACTGTATGCTTCAGTCCGTCAGTAGCGATGAGAGTTGATGCTTTGTTGAGTGCGATCGTCAGGTATACTGTCAAAGCAGCGATGTCCTCGATGTTAACATCTGCTGTGTCCCAAATCGCACACTTATGCACTATTCTACACCATTTTGTAGTATAAATATTATAAGTAGTGCGCTCCCACTGACAACTCTAAAAATAATAAGTGCACTTTAATTACCCGAAGGATGCACTCAGCATCATTTATGGGTCTCGGCTTATTTATGGGTCTCATTGTTATGTAATTTTGTATCTTATTGATTTTTGTAACTGTTTCAATGTATTGCACATTGTATGATACACTATTGCAGTACAGTTATTTAAATAGTTACACATTGGTGTTTTGTGTGTTTAGAAATGTACAATTTTCAGTGAATATTTTATTACTGTTCCTTTTTTTGTACTACATTTACATTTGAACAATAAATCATCTGCTAGCTACAGTCATGGCCGTTCTCTTACTAAATACTGATAAGTAGTGGACAAAATCAATAATAAAATGCATAGGTCAGTGTAACTACATTGCAGACAAAGAGTTTGGATAGCTAGTTTGGTTGTAGGGGGCCCATCTTCATATTTTTTCATGGGGCCCAAAATTGCTAGCGGCGCCCCTGAACATAGTAAAGCAGTCAACATTTGAAGTGGATCAAAGAAGTTTTTCAAAATTGTCTGGCTGTTGTTGAATAGTTTTAGGACAACTTTGATGGTCTTTAACCAATTTTAAAGTTGACTAGTGTATTAGTTTTTCCTATTCATTAATTCATTTTCTTTTCGGCTTCGTCCCTTTATTAATCTGGGGTCACCACTGTGAAATGAACCGCCAACTTATCCAGCATTTGTTTTACGCAGCGGATGCCCTTCCAGCCACAACCCATCCCTGGGAAACACATCCATACATTCTCATTCACACACATACACCATGGACAATTTAGCTCACCCATTCACCTGTACCGCATATCTTTGGACTGTGGGGGAAACCGGAGCACCCGGAGGAAACCCACGCAACCACGGGGAGAACATGCAAACTCCACACAGAAATGCCAACTGGCCCAGTCGGGGATCGAACCAGCGACCTTCTTGCTGTGAGGCGAACGTGCTACTCACTACGCCATCGTGGCGCTCCAAAAGAAATTAAATAAAATAAAAATAAAAATAAACCATCCAGGAAATAAAAAAAGCCTTTATAATTAAATAAATCTGCTAACAGACTTAAGATTTAACTTGAACTTGAAAAAAATTCAGAAGATTTGACATTAAAATACTTTTTTAATGTTTTAAAAATTATGACATAAAATGCAAATTAAAATTTATAAACTAATCAGATTTTAGGACGTCATGGTGGTGCAGTGAGTAGGACGATCGCCTCACAGCAAGAATCCCGCTGGTTTGAGCCTCGGTTGGGTGAGTTGGCATTTCTGTGTGGAGTTTGCATGTTCTCCCCGTATTTGCATGGGTTTCCTCCGGGTGCACCAGTTTCCCCCACAGTCCAAAGACATGTGGTATAGGTGAATTGGGTAAGCTAAATTGTCCGTATAGTGTATGTGTATGAATAATCGTGTGTGGATGTTTCCCAGTGATGAGTTGCAGCTGGATGGGCATCCACATAAAGCATATGCTGGATAAGTTGGCAGTTCATTCCACTGTGGTGACCCCAGATTAATAAAGGGACAAAGTGGAAATTGAATGAATGAATCAGGTTTTTAATGGACAAATGAACACATTCAAATTGCATATTATTAAAAATAATGATAATAAGTTGCCAGTTACTTTCTTCTCACACTCTTCATCTTAATTGTTTAAACCCCATTTCAAAAATAAAATGTATCTGTTCATTTTACATTTTTTCATTTTCATGTTTATTTGAGAAATGGCTAACTTAATCCTTCTTTTCAAAATGTTTTTAAATGTCACCTCCACACATCAAGGTGTGAATAATTCAGCTTTCGTTTACAGGCATGTGGGCGATTGTGTGCGCATTTATGTATACGTGTGTCATCTTTAACTTTCTGCTAGTAGGGCAGAGCTGTACTAAAATAGAAACAGTGGGCAGGTGGTATTGGACAGTGATACGGTGCACACACGCCCAGGGGCCTGATACAGATTAGTTCTGCAAGCCCAGTTGAGTGAAGCTTTAGTGGAACAGCTGTAGGATTACAGGCGCACACTTTGATCTACGTGAGGTACAATGACCAGATGCTCCAGAAGATCCATTGCTGAAAAACTCCAGCAGCAAACTTTACTACCGGCTCCTCATGTCATGCCACAGTTACTGAGCTGTCAGATCTAGGAGTCACCATCTATGTCTTAAAGGGAAAGTTCACCCAAAAATAAAAATTCTGCCATTATTTACTCCCTTCGCCTGTTCCCAACCACACTGAAGAAAAGATTTGTGCTATTTCTTCAAACTACTTGTTTAAAATGAACTAAAGTGCCACAATTCCTGTCATTTATTTGGATATTTTATTTGTTTTATGTTCAATCCACTTAAATTGAAATACTTAAGTTAACTTAATTGTTTTGTGTTGGGACAACATGAATGAATTATGTTGGTGTAACTACCTGGTTAGTGGGTATACTGTAAAGAATGATGGGTTCCATACAATTCCTTCAAGCTGTCCTAACACAAATCGATTAAGTTAAGTTAATTGTTTTTACAAATTTAAGTGGAATGAACATAAACAATTAAGTTGTCCCAAAAAAACTCAAGAATTGTGTTGATTCAGCTCCATTAAAATAAGTACACAATAAAATCAACAGTGTAAAAATGCCGTGTTACATGTCAATAACTCCAAAATGTTGAATTAACAATATACAGTGTTATTGACGGCACGTTGGTTGCTAAAGTGCTACAAGTGCAAAATATCAATTAATGTTAGACGTACACCACAGAACAGTGTAAAAATTCACTTTACACTAATAAGAATACTTTCTTGATGACACTTGTAGCGTAATAACAACAATAGTGGGTATTAAATGCTCCTAAGTGTAAAACTTTGATAACTAGTAAGTATAACATTCATTCTACACTGTATTTATTCAGCACTTTAGAGTGCCAATATTACACTGCAAACTTAACACTACACACAGTGTACTTTTAACACTTGATAGATTGGGACCATATATGATCTTCAGTAGAGTTGAAATCAACACATTAAGTGTTAAATTGACATTACTTATTTTACTCTGTAGTTTGAACAAAGCAGCAAAAAATCTTCCTTTTTTTGTGTGTATGTAGATTCCAGCATTCTTTGTGTGATATTATGAGTGGGGAAATTAAAGTCATCTTTGGTGTTTTGAGTTAAGACAAAGACTTGTTAGAGTTTAATCCACACTTAGAAGTTTAGTAGAGTTTCATGTGAGGTTTTGAGTTTTGAGGTTAACACCTTGCAGAAGAGTAGCACTCACTTTGGGTGTTGGCAGCTTTATTCACCACAATCTTGCTTGTTACTTCACTCAGTGAGACACAATTGTGCTAATACCAGTTCTGAGATCAGTCTCTGTCAACTGTATGCATTATTATAACAGGTTGAGCTGCAATAAATAACTGAAACTTCTGGTAATTCAACTGAAAATGATTTTTGGAGTTTTTGTTTACGTAAAATAGGTTAAATAAGTAAAAATAAGTTAATACCAAAATTAAAATAAGACGAAATAACTTAACTAAAATAAGTTAAATTAAATTACATGGGCTCTATGCACAACTAGTGTTTTTCAGCCAATGATGAACTTTCTGTGAGAGCTTTTTGTGACTATTTTCAGCTTCATAAGGTTCTTTTTGCAGTATCAATATTGTGATGTAATTCAAATATAATCAGTTAAATTGATTCAAGCATTCATTTAGTTGTTAAAGTGTAAAAACAGATGAAAGACCATTTGTGCCGTTATGAGCTGCAGGCCAGCACAGAAATTCCATTGAAAATAAGGTCAAATTAATTTCCATATTTTAAAGACATGGCACAGAAAAAAATATTTTAATGCAAAGCTTCTTGTTCGGTCTGAGACTCACTTTATATCATATCTCAGCCAGGCACTGAAGATTGCATGGTTTTCAAAGAAATCAGATCATAAACATGTCGATTTTGTATGGGATGACAATTAACCAGAAGCCCTGGGGCCTGGTGGACTGAAATTAAAAGTCTGTGTGTATATACCATTGTGTGAAATCGCTTTCCTTAGTTTAATTAGGTTCGTTCAACAACTTTGTTTTGAGTGCACACCATCAAGGACTTCAAGGACAACACATACAAACAAATGATGTTAACCATCGAGGGCTTTGAGGACAACACATACACTTAATACACAAATACACTTCATTAAACATGTACACAGACATCACCTATATGCTATAAAATTGCAGGTTAATTCTGTCTGTATATAATACCTGTGACTGTTACTTTAACTTAATTTGATTGTAATGCAATAAAGTGCACCTTTTGTAAAGCTGCTTTGAAGTAATAATGTAAAAAGCGCTATACAAATAAACTTGAATTGAATTGAATTGAATACTGTAAAAATGCTGGATTCCACACAATCGATTTGTGTTGGGACAACATGAAGGAATTAATGTAACTTGTTAGATTTTACAAATTTAAGTGGACTGAACACTGAAGTCGTCGCAAAACTCCTTAAGAACAGTGTTGTTTCGGCTCACTTTAAATGAGTAGTTTGAACAAACAGCAAATGTCATCCACTGTAAAACAAAAAATGCTGGCTTCCAGACAATTACATCATGTTGTCCCAAAACAAATCAATCAAGTTAACCTAATTAATAATTATGTTGTCCTAAAAAACACAAAAGAATTGTGTTGTTTTAGCTTATTTTAAATAATTTAATTAATTCATTAATTATTTGAGAATTTTTGCAGTGCAATATGAGTTTTATTTTTCTTCAGAAAAAAAGATATTTTGAAGAATGTTGGAAACCTGTAACCATTGACTTCCATAGTATTTGTTTTTTTCTACTCTATACTTTCTGAGTCAATGGTTACATTTTTCCAACATTCTTCAGAAATTTCTTTGGTGTTCAACAGAACAAGACAAAACACTGATTTAAAGCAAGTCAAGAGAGTAAATTGTGACAGAATTTTCATTTTGTGGTGAACTATCCCTTTAAGAGCCACAAAGTTTCAGATCTGCTTGCAGTGCATGTTTTTATCTTCTCATAACCAGCCCAAACGGTGGGCTGAATCTGAATCCCAGTGCTGGAGTGAGTCTGCAGTGACTCATCATTTATAGATGAGCATCTGTTTTTGCTGACAAAGGCACTGAGCCCCTCCTGTTTTTCAGTTGATTCCGCTACAACAAATCTGGCACATAGTTTCCAACCAAAGTAATCAACACTAACCTGTGAGTTCTTTGCACAATTACGTCATAAATGCTGCAGAAGCCTCAAAGTGTCCATCAACAAACTACTAAAACTTGGTCAGAACTTGAACATTATAGACAGCATGTTCTTTTCCTTCCTTCCTTCCTTCCTTCCTTCCTTCCTTCCTTCCTTCCTTCCTTCCTTCCTTC
>CAIGQQ010038184.1:2933626-2958015 GCA_903798035.1 Danio albolineatus
CTCTCTCTCTCTCTCTCTCTCTCTCTCTCTCTCTCTCTCTCTCTCTCATTCAATTCAATGCAATAATTGCTTGTTATAAATTGCAAATGTTACAAATGTATTGCCAAAGCATTTATAAAGTTTACATAAAAAACACATATATAATAAAAGCACAGTAAACACAGTAAATAGTAGTAAAAAATATATATAATCACATATTTATATAAAAATATTAATAATACATCATATTATTAAATAAATCATATTATTATTCAGTATACCATGTTATTCATTTATATCAATAAAAATTGATCGGAATAAAATGTACACTTAACCTTCAACATTTTAGGATAAAACAGTACTAAAAAACGATAATAAATCATTATATTTACAATATCTCTCTCTCTCGTTTTAATCACCAAATAGTAAACCGCTATTATTGCGTGTTGGTTCTAAAGACCAGTCAGTCTGTATGTTTTTCTGTTGCAGTCATGTAACATATGGGTCAGTCAGCGGAAGAAGGCTTCAAGCATCAAAACGTTACAAGTATAATAGTGTTCATTTTCCCACCGTACAGGACATTAGAATATGCCCTTTGATTTATTTTTACCTAGAAAACTAATAATGTACATTCTGCTGTGATTAAAAAATACACTGGCAAAACTCTTTCAGTTTAACATTATTCAGAATAGTTGGCTATTTAGAACAACAATCGTTTGATCTCTCTCCCACATGAAAAAAATACTACAGTAGTTTATAAAAACTGTATTGTTTTTGAACCTTACTATAGAAAAGTGGGTTATATTGTAAATATTACAGTATTTACAACACTTTGATATTGAATGCTACAACATACTATAGTATTAACTATAACAAACTGATAAACTGTAATAATACCATAGTATGCTTTCATTTTTTACTACTGTACACTGGTGTAGTGTAGTAGATATATAATTGTAGAAAATGTCAGTTAAGTACAGTATTGCGGAATTTGTTCATATAGTTGTATTACCACAACAGATCAAATCAAGCACTTTACTATAACGAGTTTCAAAACACCGTAGTATCTACTATAAGTTTCTTCAGTATTTTTTCATGTGGGATGGCACTAAAAGGCTCTGGTAGCAGTGCAGCCTGAACATACTCATAAAATGCCATTTAAAACATTTCATTTGACCACTTGATTTTACTCATATGTCAGTAAGATAATGCATAATAAAATGTTGTTTCTTAATAAAATGTTATATGACAGCTTATTCTTTTTATATCCGTTACACACATTATAGACTTTTACCTTTAACAAGTTCAGGTCAGAAAAGGTGTTTTATTGCATTTTCACATCAATATGTTGCACTGCATGAAACAGTATTTTACCTATATTTGAAATATTTTAAGTTATTTAAATTATTATGTATATAATTTAGGGCTGTCAAAAAATGAATCGTGATTAATCACATCCAAAATAAAAGTTTAACATAATATTTGTGTGTGTACTGTCTATATTTAAATTATGAATATATAAATACACAAATGCATATACTTGATAAAATGTTGGTTTATATTTAGATATCTAAAAAATATATGTGTATGACACAAATTTTACATTTGAATATGATGTAACTACTTTGATGTAACTTTTTAATATATAGTTTTGGCTTCTATGAATGTGTTTATCACATATACATAATAAATATATATAACACACACACATATTATGTCAAAACAAACTTTTATTTTGGATGTGATTAATCACGATTAATTTTTGGACAGCCCTAATATAATTTAAATGTTCAGAAAAGCCCTTCTGAAAATTTAATATGATGCAAACAAAACTATTGGAATTCCGTCCTTAACTCTTTTATATCTGATGCATGGCGTAAAGTACAGCATAGAAATTCAATTGTTTAGTTTTTCTCATTGAGTTCTTCTGATTAGATACTGAACACTGACTCGCTGTTTTATCATAAATTCGTCATGCACATTTAATTTCTCATAAGATTACAAAATGTTGTGTTTCTGTCTTATAGTTTAAAGTTAGGTACAGTATCTTACACTCACACAAAGGCAAAACATCCACTAATCTTCTTACATCTTTACACTGTAAGGAGATTAGGCTTATGACGGTATCAAATTTTCTTGTTGCCATTAATTGCTGAAGCTTATTTTACGGTATACAGTATTATCACGATATTGACCTAAACTGAAAAAAAGTTTAATAGGTACAACATATATATAATAACAGTACAATACTTTGCTTTATTGTGTATAAATGTTCAGAGTAAACAAATGTTTCACACAAATTAAACTGCAAAAAGATGATAAAGATTTAAAGGGGACCTGTTGAACACAGCTGTGTGGCAACAGTCAGTGAACATAACCAGCTTCTAATTGTAAAAAACATGTTTTAAACAAATTTTCACAGTTCCTGTATTTTTTTTCCAGAGAAAGTCTTATTTTGTTTTTAAAACAATTGTTAAGGTTAATATTGTTAGCCTCCTGAAGATTTTATTTTTTCAATTGGCAACAGAAAAAAACACTTGTCCATTCAATTGATTTTTTTCAACACATTTCTAAATATAACTAATTTCTAATAACTGATTTATTTTATCTTTGCCATGATGACAGTAAATAATATTTTACTAGATATTTTTCAAAACACTTCTATACAGCTTAAAGTGACATTTAAATGCTTAACTAGGTTAATTAGGTAGTAGGCAGGTTATTTTATAACGATGGTTTGTTCTGTAGACAGTCAGGAAAAAAAATATAGCTTAAAGGGGCTAATAATTTTGACCTTAAAATAGTCTTTAAAAAAATAAAAACTGCTTTTATTCTAGCCGGAATGAAACAAATAAGACTTTTTCAGAAAGAAAAAACATTATCAGACACACTGTGAAAAGTCCATTGCTCTGCTAAACATAGTTTGAGAAATATTTCAAAAAGAAAATTCAAAGGGGGCTAATAATTCTGACTTCAGCTGTATATACACATACACGCATTCAACTGACATAACAAAAAAATAAAAAAAAATATGTAAATAATAATAATAAATTAAAACAATGAATTGAAACATTGAAAAAATAGACAATGACAAAGTAACAAAAACAACTATATTGTAAAAAATAAAAATACATGTTTACAGACACTCAATTTACACAGTATTCATATAGGGGTGCCAAAGATAGTCAAAGTCCTTCTGCTTGCCTCTGATGATATAAGTTAGTGTAATGTGATGCCGACGCTGGCAAGGAAAGTGAGGATCCAAATGCAGGTTGATTAACTGGATGGTCAGGCAGGTCAACAGGGTCAAACAGATGTATATAGGCAATCCAGAGTCGTAGTCATTAAACAAGCAAATGGTCAGTACAGGAAGCAGGCAATGTAAACAAATAAACAAGGCGAGGGTCAAAACACGAAAAGGGAAGCGCTTCGTAATGTTCACAGTAACAGTATAACAAGACTCAGCCAAGATGTGTGTGTGTGTGCTGTATTTAAAGTCCCTGTAATCAGTCTGTAATGATCATCCAGCTGTGTGTGTGTGTGTAGTCTAACTAAAACAGGAACAGCTGTGTGCGAGGTGCATGTCGGAACTTGTAGTCCATATACCGACGGATTTGTAGTTCTTTAGCGAACTGCATGTTTACCAAATGATCTGCAGCTGCTAGATCGCTGGTGATCATAACAGTTAGTCTCTCCAGTCCAATACAGTTTAATATCTTTTTTCCACAATTCTATGGGTAGAGCATCCATGTGTTTCCAGCATAATGCAATAGTCCTTCTAGCTTGAAGAAAACCAATTAATTGCCTTATTAACCAAATTTACCTGGTTAATTGACCTAGTTAAGCCTTTAAATTGCACTTTAGGCATACTAGTATCTTGCAAAATAACTAGACAAATATGTACTGTCATCATGGCAAACACAAAAGAAATGAGTTATTAAAACTATTACGTTTCTAAATGCATTGTCTCTGCTAAACAGCACTCTGGAAATATCTGAAAAAGACTTAAAACATTACAGCAGGGCTATTAACTTTGACTTCAACTGTAAGTTTAACTAATCCATTAATATTTCAACACTAATTTGTATTACTGCATGCCATGTCGGACCACCGGATTGGCAAGCACTGTGCTTAAATGATGGAGTATTGCGTCAAATTCAGCAGGCTGCTAAAGAATCTAGTGACGTTTGACTTCGCAGAGCGCTGACTGTGCATTTCCTCTCTGCTCTGTTGCTAGGCCGATCGCCATGGAAACTGCAACCGTAGCGCAACAGGAAGCCAATGCAACTGAGAAAGCAACAAGTCAGGTACAGTCTGACTCACTCACACACACATAAGACTTACACAAATTGATGACGCTTGTTTCGTTTTCTGTATAAAGACCATGCTTCAAAACGTTTTTTTCCATGCCATCCATATCCTCTCAACATTCTTGCTGTATAAGCTGTTTATTTGTTCATTCTTTTAATGTTTACCACTATTGAATACAGTAGTACATCTTTACAGATGTATATTTTAAATACAGTTCAACCTTTTAAGTAATGAGCTGTTCATCTTCTGTGATTCTGGCCATCTTTTTGATATTTCAATTGCATCCACTCCCACATAAAAAAAAAATACTATAGTAACTTATAGGAATACTATAGTGTTTTTGAACCATATGCATATTATAAATATAGCCTATTTAAATTCTATATTGTATCACAGCAACTATAAACAACCAAATACTGAAAAAAAAAAACATGTTCAAAAACAATTTAATATTTACTATAAGTTACAATATTTCTTGAGGTCATTCGTCCGCGATCTCCGCCACTGGTGAAGTTTCCAGGCGGCAAAACAGTGAGATTCGGCAAGTTTCCGACTTCTGATGTATTTTTTGAGCCCTCCTCTTACTGCAGCCGCCTGCTGCCGTCTGCAGTCAAGGCGAGGCGCACCTCAAACGAGCCTTTTCTGTTTTCTGTAGGTTGACGCGACATCCTAGCCAGCCAAAATCCACGTGTGTTACATAACGTCAACGTAATCATGATCAAATTTTCGCTGTTTGACGTAACCTCGTGCCGGTCGTGGTTATGTTATGACATGTTATGACACGTAATGGATTAAAAGTTTAGTTAAAAGTTAGCAATACAAATCATTTATTTATTCTATGGCCGGAAATGCAGTGGACATGCAGTACAACTAATTACAACTGATAAAGCTAAATTTCCCTTCAAAACAACGTTATTGCTGTCAGACGACATTCTGACATTCAGAGAGTGGTTGTGTGGGACTCGACCGTGCGCGATTCAGAGAGCAGAGATTTGTAAACGCGCGACAGTGAAGAGACAGAAAAGACATGCCGTTGTGTAAATGGGTGGATGGCGGGGCGGTGGATGCTGGAGGGGTGTCGCGGACGAAACTGAGGAGAGTTTGGGACTCGGGTAGTCGCGGAAAAAGGTGAAAGTGAACAGCGGACGGGGAAGGAGGGCGGTTTTGATAAGGGGGATAGGTAAAATGAGGTGCTGGATCAGATTTCAGAGATGCCGGATTCGGATCCGGCGTCTTTCGGCACAAATTAAGCCCTGCATAGGCTATTTAGCTTGTTTATTAAAAGAAGAAAAACATTTACAAAACATTTAGAAAAACATTAACTTGACTTTAAAGGGGGGGGGCGGAGAAAGCCGTTGGGAGGACGGGGCACCCCCCTAATCCTATGGTAGGGGAAACACTGGTCATTCTGGCATCTGAATGGCAAAAAATGTCTTAAAATGACAATAATATCGTCTATCGCAATATTTTTTTGTCCAATATATCGTACAACAAAAAATAGATATCGTGACAGGCCTAATTAAGACAACTCAGCATTTTTTTGATCGTAAATGATTATTTAACATAGTTTTAATTAACTTTCTAGGTAAACAAAAACAGTGGGTTAAAGAGTGTCTCTGTGTGTTTTGTAGGTAAATGAGGGAGTGTCTGTGGTTTCATTACCTGATGGACAGACACTACAGCTGCAAGGGGTCATTCAGACAACACAGCCCTCCGTCATACAATCGCCTCAGATACAAACTGTACAGGTAAGCGCATTTTGCTCATAACCATTATACATTTAAACAGGACTAGCGTAAACATCACCAAAAGTTACTATCTATACAGTCCACACTTATTAAACCAAAACATGAACTCTGTTAGCCTTCTTTTAAGTACAATCCAGTTATTCATTTACCCGTTCTTTCACCTGGAGAACTGACCAATCGCATTGCATCCAGTCAAAGCTGCATCCAATCGCAGGGCACAGTTTGTTCATCCAGGGATCAATGGGATGAAGGAGAAGCAGATTGACATAGTAACAAGAAGAGCGAGAGTGGCTTTGTGGAGCAGTAATGAGATTGGGGTTGTGTGAGAGTCGATGCTTCTGATCTTTTCCGTCACACACGCACACAAATTCCAAGTCGGACAAAACAAATCTGCTCAGGAGAAGAAAGAGAGGACTTACGGTCACTTAGCAAGGTTGATATTTGTAGTAAATATTTTTTGAATGTGCGTTGCGTATTTAAAGTAATAGTACGATCAAATATAATAAAGTCATTATTGTGTTTTTTTCAATTGGATAGTGTTATGGGTAGTTTTACTCCGTTTGTTATACCATGAATAGGGATGCAACCATTATGGAATTTGGTTGTACAATTATAGTCTGAGAAATAATCACGGTTTGGTGGTTATCACCATTATTATGCATTCATTAATTTCAAAACACTACTAGTTAAGTAAGTCACATGAAAACTCATTATAATTTAAAGTGTTGTTTATTGCTGCTCAGTAACTAAGTAATACAGCACAAAATAATGAACAAACAAGAGTCCATTTCTCTTTGGACTTTTTGGCATTTATACATGAGTAATAATTTTATACTGTAAATGACAGAACACTGAATGGATAAATGAATGAATGAATAAATAAATAAATCCACCTTTAGCTGGTGTGTAGTGAGCACACTGGCGCTGTTGTCCTGTGGATGCTGCACACAGGTGGTGGTGGAGAGACCCCCGCTCTCATTATTGTGAAGCGCTTTGGGAGTATGTTCACACACGATAAATGCTCTATATAAACACACACATTACATTACATAATGTAAATCTAAGCATAATATTAGCTAAGTATTTCACTTTTAAAGAGAACAAATGTAGTCAAAGGCTGCTGAACTTCTGTCTTAAAGACACTTTTGCTCAAATATGTTATGAACTTGTTAGTTATTTTTAGTTTGTATTTTTTTCTCTTTTATTTCTCTAGTAGAAATGTGTATATTCCACACAAAGTATGAAGCTGATCGGTCAGTTCTTGTTATGTGACTCGCAGTGCGCTCGCAGCATTCTTTTAACTAGGTGTGCCTGGAAAGTGTGAGCACTTCGTGCCACGTGCACATCACTCCCAATATAAATACTCCCAATATAAACAATATGAATTAACAAACTTGCACACGCAAAAGATGCGACATGTGAATGGCCCTTAGTTAATTGCCTCAGCCATGGTCAACCCAGTGTGTATGTGTCACAATCACCAGCGATCTAACATCCAGAGATCGCTGGTACACACACACAATCACATAAGAACTACAAATCCGCCATTTCATGGACTACATCTCCATACATGCAACACACACACACACACTTCTACTCCAAGTCACCTGATTGCATACACACCACCTGAGGATTGTCAAGGACTGATTACACACACTATTTAATCCACACAGAAACACTCACTGTTGCCGAGTCTTGTTTACTTCATGTGACATTACAACGTGTTTCCTGGGTCTTGTTTTCCCGTGTTGCTACCTTCGCCTTGCTAACCTGTTTATCCCTGCCTGCCGCCAGCCTTTTGACTCCTCGCCTGTTCTCGACCACGTTTCTGGACTGTCTTTATGCATCTGTTTACTCCTGTTGACCATTGCTTACCTGACATCTCTAATAAACCTGCATTTGGATCCACACCTCAGTTGTGTCACATTCCCGTGTTACAGCATGGGTATTAGCTCGGTGTAAACGCTTGGAACATTAAACTAGCGCATAGTTGGCATAACTTTGTTAAGTGGCAGCAGTTTGTTCCGCGCAGAAACGCAGTGTTGAGAAGTCTTTACGATTAGTTAACCGTGACAAATGAAAGCGCGGGTAATAGTGAAATCGGTTAATCATTGCGTCCCTAATCATGACGCCTCTAGGGTCCCGTGAAATTAAAATACATTTTTTTAAACGTCAGTATCATTTTGATTGTATTAAGGATATTCATTAGCTAGTGTGCTCCAAAACAGAGACAAACTTTGCCTTTAGAAGACATAAACCTTACATAAACATCTAAAGCTTGTAGTTTGTCACTTTATTTTTGATTGTCACAATTTTCACTTCATACTTCAGTTTCTGATCTAACTTTGTCCAATCAAATGCTCTCTAGTATCTGATATGTCCTGTCCCCTTCAAGACGCTTGTCATTTGCTTTTCAGTTGAGCTCAATGCACTTGAGCTCAACCTCACTGGCAGAGCTGTGATAAAACTAAATGCTATTGGCTTTTTTTTTATAAAGAGGAGGAGCTATTCTATATCCCGCCTTGTCTTCGTGTTTCTTTTCAAGTCAAACATTGAAAAAACAATTTCAAAAGCACTTCACAGGACCTGTAAAATCTGTTTACAGTATATAGGCTATATGGCGCTTGTTACTAAAGCTTTATGTAAGGAATATATAAACATATTATTTGTTATCTACTGATAATTTTCCCTTGAACAAATGTTTATTTTAAAGGATCATTTTGCATTGAAATGTGTGTTTTTATGTGTGTTATCTTTGTATGTTTTCAGGTAGCTGCTGATACTGGTTCAGGAACAACATCAGATCCTCAAAAGAGGAGAGAAATTCTGTCCAGGCGACCATCGTATAGGTAAGATCCGTTCTTGAGGAACGCAGTATTATACTAGCATTATTTATAAACTATTTTAGTTTTTGCAAATACTAGGAATAAGATTTTCTTTTAAAGGTGCTGTATGTGAGTTTTTGACTCTTCTAAAGCAACAAAAAAAATCATTAGTGTGTTTGCAGATATTTAAGAAACATGCTGTTACAACCAGCTCAAAATTAAAACATTAGAGAGACAATACGGACCGGGTAAATTGAAAAGAGAAATGATTTACTTACAAAAAGTCATAATTAACAAAAATATTTAAAGCAAACAAAGTCAGTATAAATGTAAGTCAGTAGTGAAAAGCATGTGCATGGTAGTGAACTAAGCTCATGATCCAAAAGAAACTAAAATAAAATCAAAAACGCCAGGCAGGGAGATCCGGCAAATCGAGCTCTCTTCTCATGTCAAATGTTGGATTCTTTATAGGCACCACATAATGGGTCTCAGGTGAGACGACCCACCCACCAATCGGTAATCATGCAGGTTCTGCAAATCACAAAAAACACAACCACAACAAACAGGTCCCACACGGGACCTAACACATGCTGAGTGAACATAAGTGAAGTCAGATATTCTGCTTTGAACATTTCCGGAACGCTGTCTTTGTTTTGGGCTTTTTTAACCCACCCACTGCTACTTTAGCCAATTATATTTCAGCATCCTGGGTTGCCTTGTTGGAAAACAGCGTATTTCATTCATTCAGGAAGGAATGCTCTCAAAGCATGTGCCCGTGACCGAAATACAACGTCCGATGGACAGTAGCAGACTCCGAAATGAGACGCAGATTCAAAGTTCCATATGAGGTTATTAATTAGCAAATAATATAAATATGACGAGTGTAAACATTAGGTGAGCATGTTACATTGTAACTCCGTCTCCCAACAACATGCTATGTGACGAGATTTGATAAGCAATTTGGCTGTTTGCACCAGACAAAACATGACACAAATTTAAATACAGCCATTCAGAAGCACAGAATATGCACTCACTCACTAAAAGGTTTAAGGTTTATAATCTAATCTATACATATTAAACTCTTTAACATTATTAAATGTACATGATGAATCACTGATATGTGTTGGTTTTGAGTCACAGTTCTAAAGTTCAATTTCAAATGGTTTATTTTATTTTCAAGATCTGAGGTGAGCTATCTGCCGCTGCTTTCAGTAGTATGGCAATAAATGTCATGTAAAATGGCAGTCAAGCTCACATTATTAGCATTTAACACTGAATAAAGCACATGAGGTGTACCTGAGGTGATTATTGTCAGTTTCTGTTCAGCTGCAAAAAGTAGAAGCTTTTTTTAGAACACGACTTGAATCAGCCTTTAGGCTCCATTTTCATACTCGCTCCTGTTGGTCCTCAATCTGGCAGCCTGCGCTTGCGTTTCATTTTATCCAGGAATGCAATACCTAGTTTAACCACTGGGAGTCAAACGTACATACTGCACTTTTAATATTGTCGAGAGTTTATTTTAGAGTGGGAAAGATGCAAATTTTACCTTAAACTTAATTATTTAATTTGGTTTACAAGCTTTACACAATTTTCAATTAGTATTTCAATACTTTTTTCAGCTTGATCAATTTTAAAAAAATGTTTCCAATCTTTAAATAGTTGTAGATAATAATGGAGATGTACCAATGCTACGTTTCTCATCCAATATTGATAACCAATTATTTTGCCAATCCCAATACAAATACAGACATTTTGTAACTTATTTTATATGAATGATTCAATTATTTTGAAAGAAACTCACATAAAAACTACATTCTCTCTATTTCAGCAAATTTCAGAGTCTCAAACAGAAGACATGCTATTCAAAATAGCGTTCAACTCATTTATTACATTCTCAAGATTCAATCCAGATTTTTTTAAACTTATTGAATGTTATACATTCATAATAATATTGACTGAATGCTAAACTTGTATTCAATCCCTATAAACAATGGCATCAGCTTTTGAAGAAGATAGAAAAGAAAACGGAACAGAAAGCGCTAGCATTAGGACACAGGAAAAAGTAGAGTTAATAGAGTAGTTGCTGAAAAAGAGGAATTTTCAGCAGTTTGTTCATCAGTGGGATATCAAGGCTGCAGACATTTGACTGTAAGCACTGTAGTCTGATTGGTTCCAGTGGTTCTACGATCTATCATGATGCTTTTGTGAAATGCAGTGCAGATATTTTAGATGAACTTTGCTTTCATGCACATATACATTTTCAGGAAAATCTTTAATGAGCTGTCGTCAGATGCACGGGTCGTGCCAAAGATTGATGAAGAGGAGAAAGTTGAGGAAGAAGCTCCGCCCACCTCCAGTGTTGCTATGGTGACGACTCCATCTTCAATCTACCAGACCAGCTCAGGACAGTACAGTACGTCCTACGCCCCAGATATTGATCAATTTTTTTTTTTTTTTTTGCAGGACTGTTGTTTGTAAACTTTATAATATGACACTATTTGTTAATGTCAGAGTAAAGAGATATTAAAATGTCTTCTGAGATTGTCACAGAACTGAAAAGAATGGCTATTAATCACCCAAAGTTGAATGCTAAAACAATCGCTAACTAACTTCATTACAATCTTTGAAAAATAGGCAGGACTGTATGCTTGCAAGCGCCGAGGGTGTCATTTTTGTGATTAGTTGATTATAACCAACCCAGGCTCATTCTGAAAACATAGTCCTATGTACATTTCTGGAGGCCGCGAAATACGTCCTGAAAGGTACGTATTTTTGCACTTTGTTTTCGCGAATCCACGAGTGGCCACTGTGTACGCTTTTTGAGATCTCAAATGTCTCTTGCGAGTGCCGTTCGCACCTGCTCACCCACCAGAGGCCGTTGTCAACTGACTGTTTGACTGACTCGACTGACCCACCCTCCTCCTTCCCTAAACCCAACCAAAATTTTAACGATTGACCCACCCAAACACTTCCCTAAAGTGGTTGCAATTATTCATTCATTCATTTTCTTTTCGGCTTAGTCCCTTTAATAATCCGGGGTCGCCACAGCGGAATGAACCGCCTAAACCCAACCAGCAATTTTCAAAAAAGCAATCCAGAAAAAAAACTTGAACCCCGTCGTTGTGGTCAACTCCTCTCTGTGTCTCAAGTCCGCCGACGTACTTACAGGACAAACGGATTGCAGCGGGAAAGTCGAGAAAGCGGTCAGCTGGTAAGCGCGAAAAGGAACGACGTCATACAGCCCCGTATCATTTGTTTAAGTAATGGGCAGCCATACGTACCTCTGGCTACATATTGTGGGGTCTCCAGAAAAGTACGTAGGACTACGGTTTCAGAATGAGCCTATGGTTATAACAGCTGTTCCCAACGAATCAGGGTAATTAGGATATTTTAGAACAGCTTGGACTATTTGGAGTGGTGTAGAACTTTGCATTTTCCCATAGAATGTGACATGAATACGAACATGAGTATCAATAATTTTGGACATGCCTTTTTTGTTAAAAGAAAGCTCAGAAATATTTTTCCTCAGCGATGCCTCTTGTACATCGTCTTTTTATCTTTTAGGAGAATCTGTGTAACTTGTGGTTTAAAAAAACTTGCTGGTTGAATAAAAGTAACTTAAAGTCAGAATTTGCCAGTGGTTTAATAATTTCAGGCTTGACTGTATATCATCATATTGCACAATGCACAGCCCTAGGTTCAACACTGTGCACATCTTCTTGTTTGTCTGTGCAGTTGCAATCACTCAGGGTGGAGCGATCCAGCTGGCCGGCCCTGGAGGAGAGGCTTTACAAGGGGTTCAGGCTCTGACTCTCCCCAACCCCGCCACACCTCAACCCGGGGCCACCATCCTGCAGTATGGGGCTCAGCCTGGAGACCATGGTCAACAGCTGCTGCTCACAGCTGGACAGGTGCTCGTTCAGGGTAAGACTTGGGAATTAAGCTACTCCAACAGAAAAACCCCTAATTGTTTTCTGTACCACATACCTCCTTTTTTAATTTGAGAGATCAAGCGTATATGCACTGTAAAAAAAAATATTTTATGCATAAATTTGCATATATTTTGTGATTTATGTTTTTTTCCACTTATTTAAGCTTTTGAATTGCATTATGGGATCTTGATCTTTCCTCCAATAGGTTTTGATGTTAAAAAGTTTGAAAAGTGACTTTTTTCAATAGTTTGAAGTGATATATTGTCTGCGTTTGTGTTGTGAATTACAGTACAAATACCTGCTGATAAGCTGCCAGTGCTTTCTTTTTCTGTTATTTTTACAGACTCTCTCTTTTAATTCTCTCTATATTACTTCTTAAACAATATCTTGTCCCAAACTACGAAAAAATGTCAATACAAGTCACTTTGTTAATCTTCTGTGTTGAATTTTCAACATCAGAAGTCGACAGAGCAGAGATAAAAACTATGGAGACAGATTAGTGTCTGAAGTAATTGATGCTAAAAGACAAAATATACACAATATACAGAAGAATCATTTTAAAATGCTTATATTTATATATTTATTACTAAATGATAGGGTCCATTTTACATATTAGACTACTAAAGCACAGCAACAGCATGTTTATGTTCATTAGATATAATGCAAATTAAGTTTTTAGTCAGGGAAAGTCTGGGAATTTAATAGTTATTGCTTGAAGCCTGGGCGTCTCGTTCTTTGTTTGCCATGATGGAGAGGATCAGACTGCCCAAAAGCTGTGCAGAATAGGTCACATCGAATACAGCTCTCATCTGATTGGCTGAAAGGTACGAGTCACCACATTCGCATTCAGGATGAATTCACAAATTTGAAACATTCAAAACTGTTATAGGTTTGTCAATGGTGTTTTGCATTAGTGAAAGATATTTTATTAATTTTTATTTTATTTTGTGTATGTGAATTGTTTTTGTGAATATATATAAATATTTTGCGCATGCGAATTTGGTTTTATGCATGTGAATTGTTTTTGCAAGTGTATATCATGTCCTTTGTGTGAATTACTTTAGATACTAATCTGGCTCCATAAAAAACTCCATAATTCAATTGACCGTGAGTAAACAAAAAACACCATGCTAACCACAAATCATGGAACCTTTTTAACCAACATGTCTTACAGTCTTTTACAATATGTTGTAATTGTTGTCATTTTAACAAAGTGAAAATGTAAAAGTGTGAAAGTGTTTGGGAATGAGCTTTGTTAGGGATATCAGGCCCTGATCTTGAAAGGACACTAAATATGTTGCATTGTGGGAAACTTGTTAGACTTGTTTTTATGAGTTGAACTTCCACATTTTGCAAGAGTAGGTTGTGCAGGAACCAAGAAGAAAAAAAAAACAGGCTAAATAAGTTGTGACATTATATTGGCAAACTATGGTGGAAGATTTTGATTTGCAAACACACAGGCTTCAGCATGTTAACTCTGTTGGCTTGGAATCTGACTTTGAATGGAAAATTTAACATTGCAATAATATCAAATGTTCTCTGATAAGCTGGGTAGTTAGAAGTCTTTGTGCTGAACAATGCAAAAATGATTCTTAATCAGTGTTTTGGTCTTGTTCTGGTCTTGTTCTGTAGTGAGTTGCGTAAAACGTCCTTGAGATATTACAGGGGACCTATTATGCAAAAATCCCTTTTATAAGGGTTTAAACAGTGGTGTGGCAAAAGTCTGTGAATATAACCAGCCTTTTAGTTGTAAAAATATATACATTTATTTTTTTATATTCACACTTCATAAAAACATTTGGCAGAAACCAGTGTTGGGTAAGTTACTTAAATAAGTAATAGATTACAAGTTACTGATTACTACTGGAAAATTGTAATTTGATTACATTACTAACTACTCCATGTAAAAAGTAACCAGATTACTAATTAATTTACTTTGAAGTTATGCTTAAAACATATAAAATATACAAAATAAACTGCAGCTCTTTCAGTAATTTAATTCACTGAAAAACATTACTGCAGGTTTAACACAGCAGCTTGACAAATTTAAAAGATTTAAAGAGATCGCTAGCCCACAACCTGAAATTCTCTCATCATTGTCAAATTCTTTACTTGTTCCAAACCTGTTTGTCTTTTTTCACTTCTTTTGAACACACAAGACATTTAGGGCGCCACGGTGGCGTAGTGGGTAGCAAGTTCGCCTCACAGCAAGAAGGTCGCTAGTTCGAGCCTCGGCTGGGTCAGTTGGCATTTCTGTGTGGAGTTTGCATGTTCTCCCCGTGTTCGCGTGGGTTTCCTCCGGGTGCTCTGGTTTCCCCCACAGTCCAAAGACAGGTGAATTGGGTAGGCTAAATTGTCCGTAGTCTATGAGTGTGAATGAGTATGTATGGATGTTTCCCAGAGATGGGTTGCAGCTGGAAGGGCATCCGCTGTTTAAAACATATGCTGGATAAGTTAGTGGTTCATTCTGTTGTGGCGACCCCAGATTAATAAAGGCAATAAGCCGAAAAGAAAATGAATGAATGAATGAAGACGACAGTTGGAAGAAAACTGAATACCTGTAAACATTGACATTCATAAAAGCACAGCCTACTATGTCTGCAGTTGTGGAGATGCTCAAATGATGAATACATGAAATCTGAAATATGTGAGCGCTTCGTGCTGCTTGCTTCCGATATACCAATATGCGCAGTCAAGTCATGCATCTCCATTGGAAATAACAAACCTGCACACGCAAAAGATGCGCAACATAGACGCATTCTGAAAACGCAGCCCTATGTACATTTCTGGAGACTGTGAATTATGTAGCCTGAAGTATGGCTGGATTTAATTTTTTAAATGAACGCTGTGGGGTGATATGACGCCTTTCCTTTTCGCGTTTACCAGCTGATCGCTTACCTCAGTATAGACGACTCTCCGGCTGTTTCCAGTTTGTCCAGTTAACTCACCATGTACGTCCATGGACTTGATATGCAGAGAGGAGATGACCATGACAAAGGGGTTTGAGTCCGGTGAAGAACGGTCAGTCAGTCATTCAGTCAGTCAAACAGTCAGTCGACAGCAGCCTCTGGTGGATTTACGAGAGAACAGCAGGCGCGAATGGCACTAATGAGAGAAATTTCAGATCTGAAAAAGCATACACAGCAGCCTGTGGTGGATTCGCGAAAAAAACTGGAAAAAAACATAGCTCCTGGGAAGTCATTGATGGTCTCCAGAAATGTATTTAGAGGTACGTTTTCAGAATGAGCCTGGGTTGAAGATGCAATATGTCAATGGCCCCATAAGCAGCTACACTTCTCTTCAAGTTTACAGACATTACCTTCACTCCCGATTGTTCACAAAAATCCAATTTAGGCTGAGTTGGGCTGCTGTGTTTTTGAGTGCCGCTGTCCTCCTTGGCGACGGGTATTGTAAAAATATTTCTGTTCAAGTTGCTGGTTGAGTTAAAAGTTGTTGAAAGTTCTTAAGAGTCTGGACATAGACTGCAGTTTACAGTAATACTTTTGTTTTTATGCTCAATGAAATCAAAGTAACGTCTATATTTCCACTTAAAGAAGCAATCGCTTCTGTCAGCAGCTATTTCAGCTCGCGTACTCCAGCAATTTAGAAAGGAATGCTCATTAACTGACGTTGCAGCTGAAAACGTGATTTAAAAAGCAAATATTGTTTTCTAAAATCTATATTTGTAACGTAATTAATGCAATTACACAGACTTTAGTAACTGTAATCAAAATTTAAAATGTAATTCATTACATTACTGCATTCCTCAAAAAATGTTATGAGAATACACTTACGCGTTACGGTGGAACGCGTTACACCTCAGTTACAACTCAGTGTTCTCCCTTTGTATGTGTCATCAGGGGGGGGAAAGCCCCACCCATTAGTGACGATCTCTGACGATCATTAGCATAGGACATTAGTCTTATTTTTGAATCTGCCACTATGCTGACAAATATGCAATTGCAGCTCCGCCCTCTTTTGAAAAGAGCTCTCATTAGAATTTAAAGCGACAGTCACCAAAATGGCACAATTAGAGTTATAAAACATTATTTGTGTTGTATTTTGAGCTGACAATTTACATATACACTCGAGAAACATATTTTACGTCTTGTAAAAAAAAGGGGCAGAATAGGTCCCCTTTAACTTTCAGAATAAAATATTTGGTCACATTTTATTTCAAGCTACAACTTTGGATATAAACAAACAGTTAACTACCTAACTGTGTATGTTACGGATGGTGACAATGACAACGGAGTTGAGGATCCAATCGCAGATTTAATTGTAAAAGCAGTATAGCAGTGGTCAACGGGGGCAAACAGGTATATGGAGGAAATCCAGAATCGTAGTCAGGCGGAAGGTCAATAAGGCTGGAAGCAGGCACGGATAAACAAACAAGCAAGACTGGGATCAAACACAAAAGACTAGACAAAGAAAACGCATTGTAGAGTCACAGAAACAGATAACAATACTAATAAATGACTGTGTGCGAGTGTGCTGTTTATAAAGTGTGTGTAATCAGTCCAGAAGCAGCTTCAGCTGAGAGAGTCTAATCAGATGGTGACTTGGAGCAGGAGTGTGTGTGTGTGCTGCATGACTGGAATTGTAGTCCGTTAACAAGCAGATTTGTAGTTCATGGAATGTGTGTGTGTGTGTGTCAACCAGCGATCTCTGGCTGTAGAGCGCTGGTGATCGTGACAGTATATGTGTGTGTACATACTGTATATATATACTGTATTGGTTATCGTCACTATTATTTATTTACAAATAAATTAAAAATATTAATATACTATATATGTATATAATGTACAGTATAGATCATTTGGAGGGATGTTAACAAAATGGTCCCAACGTATTTCTGTATTTCCTGCATTTTTAATTTCTATAGCTTAAAAAGAGCCAAATATCAATAAATAATGTCATGATAGCTGTGTTAATATTAAGTTATGATTGAATTGCCTCTTGTTACAGTGATGAATAGTTTGATAACAAGCAGGAAATGTTCATGGGCCAATAACTTGACCATATTGGAATGGTTTATGTAAGGGATAATCAACGGCTTGCCGTGCGTTGAAGGATTTTAATGCACTTCGCGGAGGCGACCACACGACGCGCAGCGGAGCCTCCACGTCGTGCATTAAAATCCTTAACGCACGGCAAGCCGTTGATTATCCCGCTTATTCCATGGTCATTTGCCAAGGTAGGCCTATATTTAAACTAGTTTTTCTCTTTGCGGACGGTCTGAGTCATACCTCATTGGTTTTATGTGCAGCACATGCGAGTTGCTATGGTAACTGTAAACGTTTGGGAGAAGCGCATTTATTTCGAACTGTCATCAAAACTGACTGGAACTACCTGTGCGTTTCAACGAAATATACCACACCCTCCAGCCAATCAGAATCAAGAATTTCACCAGACCATGGAATAAAGTGATATATATGTTACATACTATACTTTACTACATATTTATATACAACTTTAATGATCTGCTATACTGTGACGTATATTCTCAAATACATTTTCAAACAAATTATTTTAAGGACATTTAAATATAATTTTCTGCAAACAAAACTGATAAAACAGTTCTATGAGGTGTATATTTATCTACAATGACATCAAATATTAATGTATTTCCAAATTGCATAGACTTTGATGTGAATTGACTATTCTAATGTTGTGTTTTGTTTGAAGTTTGAGGTAAAGTACCAAAAAAAAGACATGTTTTCTACTTTTGCGTACTGAGAAAAGGCTGGAAGAGTCAAACTACTGCAGCACTGAGCAGAACAGAAATTTGCCTGATTTCAGACCTGTTGAAGCAGATGTTATTTACAGATATAGTATATTTGAAGATATTTGTCTATATAAACACTGTGATAGGACTGTCATGAATGTGTGTGTGTATATGTGTGAGTGTCTGTATGTGTGTGTGAGTGTTATGGTGTTAAATGGACACAGTATCCTTTTGTTTGTGCTGAAATGCTTTTGCGTCATCATGATCTAAAAATACATCAAACTCAACAACTTCTCTTCTCCTCTTTTCTCTTCTCCTCTCTTCTCTTCTCTTTTCTTCTTCGAAACTGCAATAATTTTTCTCAAGCAATGAATTTAAGCATGTATGTTTAATTATAAAACGAGTCCCCATTCTCTCTCTCTCTTTCACACACACACACACACATACACACACACATTCTCTAGAGACAGTGTGTTATTTCCCTGTGAGGCTGCTGTGATGTCATAGTGATGTCAATGCCCTTAATAGTAATCTGACTGAGCGAGAGAGAGAGGGAGGGAGAAAGAGAGATAGGGAGGGAGTGAGAGAGAGCGAGAGAGAGGGTTAAAGGGAAAACAGTAAGTGTCACAACTCAAACAGAGAGTCAGTAGGAGCGCGTGAGAGAGAAACTCAGCCAGTGAAGAGCTGAAGGGAAGACAGAGTTTTAATAGGAAATCAAGAGGAAACACTATCCCAACTGGATTACTACAGCATAGAGATGGCAGTGACCGGGGAAGAGACCGAGTCAGGTCTGAGACACTGTGTGTGCGCGTGTATGTGTGTGTGTGTGTGTAGCCTATATGTTGTGTGCAGTTCTGTGTTTTGCTATTTGATAAGCTAGAAACTGCTGAAAATGTTCGTTTGTAAAGTTTATTGAGTGAATACGTATTATTGACTTTGCTTTTTGTTAGTGGAATTGTGATTTCAGATAATAGCAATAATAAATAATATGATAATAATGAAAAAATATAATTAAAAATGTAAAAACAAATAATAAATAAAAAAATGAAGATATTAATAATAATTTTAGTTAATCTTTCTAATAATGAAGTATAGTATTTAAATAGTATAGTATTGTATTTATTCTTATAAGTGATCAAATGATAATAGTGCAGTGCTGTTTGTTTGTTTATGAGTTAGTGTAAGCTTTCAGACTGCAGAAATTGTAAACAATATAAAAATATTTAATTAATAGAAATGATGATAATAATAATATTAGTCAAAATAATTAAATATGTTTTAGTAAATGATCATTTTTTATTATAGCTTCATGGAGACACAATTAATATGCATTCACATAGTAATAACAATAATAATGACAACAACATCATTGCATTTAGTGTAATTACTCAATTATGATAATGATATCATTTTAAGCCTAATATTTAATATAGACATCCTAAATAAAAAAATACAATTATTATTTAAAAAAAATCCTATTTAAGTACACTCAAAAACAATTTTTTGCTGCTTGTTCAAACTACTTACTTAAAATGAGCCGAATAAACACAATTCTTGACGTTCTTTGGGCCACAACTTGATTGTTTTATGTTCAAGCCACTTAAATTTGCATGAAAACAACTAAGTTAAATTGTGTTGGGACAACATGAAGGAATTGTGTGGAATGTTTGTTTACATTCTGTAGGCTTATATAACATAACACTCTTACAAGTATTGTTGTTTTTCATATAATAATAAAAGGTAGTAATGATAAATAAATCTGTGTCATTAATAGTGATAATATAGTCAATATCACAATTAGTAAACACTATTAAACATCTGAAAGAAGTAAAAGTTTGTAAACACTTTAAAACTTAACAAACACATTTACATGCACTCAAAGAAGTGATGTTTAATGTGTGTTCAAGCTACTTATGTATAATGAGTTGAATCAAAACAATTCTTGAAGTTTTTTGGGGCACAACTTAATTGTTTTACATTCAAGCCACTTACATTTGCATAAAAACATGTTAAGTTGATCCATTTGTGTTGGGACAGCATGAAGGAATTGTATGGAACCCATAATTTTTAACAGTGTATAGAGTGTAAAACAATGGATTCCACACTATTCCTTCATGTTGTCCCAACACAAATCAATTAAGTTACCTTAATTGTCTTTACAAATATAAGTCGATTGAACATAAAACAATTAAGTTCTGCCCTAAAAAAACTTCAAGAATTGTGTTGATTCAGCTCATTATACATAAGTAGTCTGTACAAAGCAGAAAAAAAATCTTTTTTTGAGTGTATGCTTATATAACATATATAACACTCTTACAAGTGTTGTTGTTATTAATATAATAATAAACAGTAGTAATAATAAATAAATCTGTGTCATTAATAGTGATAATATAGTGAATATCATAATTAGTAAACACTAATAAACATCTGAAAAAAGTAAAAGTTTGTCAACAAACACATTTACTTGCACTCAAAGAAGTGATGTTTACAATTTGTTCAAGCTACTTATGTATAATGAGTTGAATAAACACAATTCTTGAAATTTTTGGGGCACAACTTAATTGTTTTACGTTCAAGCCACTTCAATTTGCATACAAACAGTTAGGTTAATCGTTTTGTGTTGGGACAAGTTGAAGGAATAGTGTGGAACCCATTGTTTTACAGTCTATATGCTTATATAACATATATAACACTCTTACAAGTATTGTTGTTATTAATATAATAATAAACAGTAGTAATAACAAATAAATATGTGTTATTAATAGTGATAATATAGTCAATATCACAATTAGTAAACACTGTTAAACATCTGAAAAAAGTAAAGTTTTGTAAACACTCTGTAAACCTCAACAAACACATTTACATGCACTCAAAGAAATGATGTTTACTGTTTGTTCAAACTACTTATTTAAAATGAGCTGAAACAACACCATTCTTGAGGGATTTGTTTGGACAACTTAAATGTTGTTGTCAAATCCACTTAAAATTGTTAAAACTAATATGCTAACTTAATTACTTCATGTTGTCTTAACACAAATAGATTGTGAACTCCAGCATTTTTACAGTGTGTTTCTTTCTGGCTGTTTCCATTCATGCGGTTTTGAAATTTGTTATTCAGTCAAACAAAAACGCTCATTGACATGTTTCTGTTTCGCGAAAATCAGCCTGCGGAATCGGCCCGTGTATCGACACACACACACACACACACACACACACATGAATCATTGAGAAAGAGAGCGAGACAAAAGCAGAGAGAGAATGAAGGGGGAGGAGGATCTTTTCTGTTTGACGTCAGTCTGTTTCCTGGAAGAGAGAGAGAGAGAGGGAGAGACGGGGAATCAGGCGGGGGTTTGGGCAACGACGCACACACTGACGTCAGCATTTTGTCACATTGTCTGATAACAAACGCACACACACATACACAGACGAGACGTTAAAGCAGATCCAGTTTGTTGAAGGACGTTGATTTTGCCGTGTTAAATCTGTCTGTTCTGCTTCACTGACCTTAGCATTAATTAGCATTTTGTTTGTGTACATTGAGGATGTTTTTGAGTGTGTGTGTGTGTGTGTGTGTGTGTTTGTTTAATGTTGTTTGGTTGGGTAGATGTGAAGGTTTTTTTTATGTAACTCTTCATTGTTGTACTTTTGGATTTATTGCTTAAACTGAGGAGTTCAGTTTGTCCTGGGCAGAGTTGATTGGTTGGAGGCAGTGTTATGGGGCTTTTTATTGGTCAGATGAATTGGACCATTTTCAGGAAGTGTTCAAATCAGTTGCAGAAAATAATAGTTGTTATTACATTCTGTTTAGTCAGCTTCATTTATGGACACAGTTTGCTACTTTATGTTGAAAATAATAAATAAATAAATAAATAAATAGTACAAATTAAACAAATAGTACAAATAAAATAAATATTAATGTTTTATGACAGTAAAGTTTTATTATAATATAAAGTATTAACACAGTTAAGTATCAGTATTAATATTATTATTATTCATTCATTTTCCTTCTACTTGGTTCCTCATTTATCAGGGGTCGCCACAGCGGAATGAACCGCCAACTTATCCAGCTTATGTTTTACGCAGCGGATGCCCTTCCAGCTGCAGCCCAGTACTGGGAAACATCCATACACACTCATTCACACACATACATTATTAATATTATGAATATTTCATTAATAATAATAATAATAATAATAATTATTATTATTATTATTATTAGGAATATATACAGGGATATATTATATGAATACATTAAAAGTATTTAATTATATAATTATATTCTAAAACTATGTATATATATATATATATATATACAGTTGTATATATGTAACGGAGGTCAGCTAGCGAAGTGCTATGCAAGTAAACCTCCTCTGACCTCTAAAGGTGCTCCAGTGAAAGATGCTAGAGGCCATGGTCTTTAGCCTCCATGTTCCCAGCTCAGACCGGATTGGGTGCAGTAGGACTGGTGGGTAATATATTAATATTTAAAACTCATAAAGGAAAATAAATACATAAAAATAAATTATATATATATATATATTATGTATTTATTTATTTTCATGTATTTATTTTCCTTTATGAGTTTTAAGAGCAATAATTGTAAACCAATAATATAATAATAACTATTATATTTTATTTTCTTAGGTTTATTTATTTGTTACGCTTGATTTTATAATTTTTGGAAATGTTTATTATTAATAACAATAATAATAATGAAATTAATTGTTTTATTAATCATATTATGTGCAATAATAAATGATAAACGTTATTATCATATATACAATGCATATGGGTTTTACTGTAGATAGATTAAACCATACAAAATGTTGAAGCCACCATTGATTTGTAATATTTAACAACATTCTCACAGATGTTAACATGAATTAGCCATCAATAATCATTTATAGTTTTCCCATTGATGGGCTGCAGCTGGAAGAGCATCTGCTGTGTAAAACATATGCTGGATAAGTTGGCGGTTCATTCTGCTGTGGTGACCTCTGATGAAAGGGACCAAGCCAAAGGAAAATGAATGAATGAATGAATAATTTACAGTTGTTATTCGTTTTATTTTCCAACCTTAATTTACAAACACTTATTCATCTCAGTTTCTACACAAGTCATAAAAGTATAAATCAATAATATCCATGATTAATATGCTGTAAAGTTCATATCAACATTCGCATTACATCGCCTGACTGTACATGTACCCAGTCAAACGTGAAATTGTGAACACTTTTTTATCTGTTAATTTATCATGTGTGTGTGTTTGCCTGTGTGTTTGCGCATGCAGCTGCCACAGGAGACATGCCAGCATATCAGATCCGCTCGCCGTCGTCAGGGCTGCCACCAGGCGTTGTCATGGCATCGTCACCGGGGGCGATGCATAGCCCGCAACCCAACGCAGAGGAGGCCACGCGCAAGAGAGAAGTCCGTCTGATGAAGAACAGGTAAAACACACCTCAGCCTCAGTCATTCAGTCGTGCACCAGTCTCCATTTATCATCACTGACTTTTCACAAGCAAATTAGTCAATATCGGTCCAAGTAAATAATGTAAAAAACATAATACAATTTTTGGTTTGTGAATTTATGTTGGATAAAATCATATCTCTACAATATACTTATAATGAATAAAACATTTTATTCACTCTCTGCAGTAGGTTGCACATTTTAAAACACAGAAATTACAACATTTATTTATGTAAACCAAACAACTCTGCTTCTATTTAATATTATACAGAGATAATAAGAAAATACTATCTAAACTTTTCTGAAGACAGTTGTTTCCTTCTACTATCTATCTATCTATCTATCTATTTATCTATCTATCTATCTATCTATCTATCTATCTATCTATCTATCTATCTA
>CAIGQQ010038184.1:2958115-2990111 GCA_903798035.1 Danio albolineatus
ATATATATATATATATATATATACAGTTGAAGTCAGAATTATTAGCCATCTTGTATTATTAGCCCTCCTATTTTCTGTTTAATGGAAAGATTTTTTTAAATACATTTCTAAACATAATAGTTTTAATAACTCATTTTTGTTAACTGATTTCTTTTATCTTTGTCATGATGACAGTACATAATATTTTACTAGATATTTTTTAAGATACTAGTATTCAGCTTAAAGACATCTAAAGGCTTAACTAGGCTAGAAGAAAAAATATTGTAGGAAATACTGTGAAAAATTCCTTGCTCTGTTAAACATCATTTGGGAAATATTTGAAAAATGAAATCAACAGATGCACAAGTTTAATCCATGTATACCATATTAAGTGAGGTGTTTATTCTAGCTTTAGATGTTTAGTTTAGCTGTTTATGTTAGTGGTTTTCACATATGAAAGGCTTTCTATAAAAACGTATAAAGCTCCAAGCAAATTTAACTTCTCATACACAAAAGTGTTATCGATAAAATCTTTTTAAATTAATGTTGAAAGCATTATGAAATTGTGCAAGTTTGAAATGAACTAAGGTACCTGTACATATTTGAAGAGTTCAGAAGCAAAGCCTTGAAGTCCCATCTGAAAATCTTTCCTAAAATAATAATAATAATAATAATTACTTACATTTACTTAAGTGTATATGCGCGCTGAAGGAGGGTCTCTCCTTATCCCCCGGCAGTGTGCAGCATCCACCATGATGATGTGACTGCAGTCATATTGCGCCAGACCGCACACCACACACCAGCTGATTGGTGGAGAGGAGACAGAGTGATTAAGCCAATTATGATATGGGGATGGTTAGGAAGCCACGATCGGTCCGATCTGGCCAGGATGCCGGGGTTAAACCCCTACTCTTTTTCGAGGAACATCCTGGGATTTTTAATGACCACAGAGAGTCAGGACCTCGGTTTAACGTTTTGGTTTTAAGATGGCGCTCACTAAGCAGTCTAGAGTCCCCTTCTCTGTACTGGGGCATTAGGACCCACACAGACTGCAGGTTGAGTGCCCCCTGTTGGCCTCACTAACACCACAAAATGAACTTTTTTCTTCAGTCATTTTATGGCAATTAATAGGTTTATTTTATTGCCTTTAGAGTAAAATATCTAAACATGAGCATAAAATTTCCGACGGAACTTTAATGGGACCTATTATGCAAAAAACACTTTTATCAGGGATTTAAACACAGTTGTGTGGCAACAGTCTGTAATATAACCAGCTTTTAATGGTAAAAATGGATTAACTTAAATTTTTATGATCACAATTCATTAAAACAGTCTGCAGAAACACTTTGATTCACATTCTCCCGTCGTACGTGTCATTAGAGTGTGAAAGGCCGGCCCATTAGTGATGATCTCTCCATCATTAGCATAGCACATTAGTCTTGTTTTTGAATCTGCCACATAGCTGACTCATAGTCATTTGTAGCTCCGCCCTCTTTTGAAAAGAGCACAATCTCATTAGCATTTAAAGCGACAGTCACTAAAACGGCACAATTAGGATCAAAGTCTAAAAGGGGCATTTCAAAGAGTTATAAAACATTATTTGTGTGGTATGTTGATCTGAAACTTCACATACACAATTTTGGGACATTAGAGACTTATTTTACATCTTGTAAAAAGGGTCATATTATGTCCCACCTAAATTTGCTTGAGCAAATGTTTCAGAAAGTCTGAAATAAAAATAGCAGTATATGTTAATTTCATTTGAAAACCCTTCATTTGTTAAATGTGCAGAATATCTTGATTTTTTTATTGGTGTTTTAGTCTGCTGCTACATCTATGCTCATCCTCCATTACACAACCATTTGTAATTTTATAGCCAGCAATATATATTGTAGACAGCAATACGCTTCCCTATGTTTGCGCTAATTCCTGTTTCTCTTTTTTTGTATAGGGAGGCAGCGCGCGAGTGTCGCAGAAAGAAGAAAGAATATGTGAAGTGTTTGGAGAATCGCGTCGCCGTGCTGGAAAACCAGAACAAGACTCTCATAGAGGAGCTGAAAGCCCTCAAAGACATCTACTGCCACAAGCCTGAATAACCCTCACAAACACTGCTCAAGGACTGTGTGATTCACACAATACCCGTCTCCTCACTTCTACTGCTGCACCGCCTGGATTTTATCGCTTCGTTCGTTTGTTTGTTTGGCCAAATGTTTTTATAAGAAGTTGCAAACGTTGCTTTGAGGATGCCGAGGTCTACTGCTACTTGCATTTTATCCACACACACACACATACATATGCATTTGAAGTTCATATGTCCACAAAAGCGTTTCTCACCAGCTAAAAATGCTCAGATTTGAGTGCTTGAAGAGGAATATAATTTGATTATTATAATTTCTTTACTTTTGACCTATACTGCAGCCAGCCACGAGGGGGTGCTTAAAATGATTTGGTTTCACTTTTCTGGAGCCATGCTTAGATTCAACCCAGGCTCATTTTGATTATGTACCCCTATATACATCTCTGGGGAGAGCAAAAAAAATCCCAGGAGGTACGTTTTTTTGCAGTTTCTGTTTTCACGAATCCACCAGAAGCTGCTGTGTACACTTTTTCAGATCTCAAATGTCTCTCGCGAGTGCCTTTCGCGCCTGCTGTTCTCATGTAAATCCATCAGAGGCTGCTGTCGACTGGCTGATGTACTGACTGACCAACCAGCCAATATCCCTACCCACCCCCTTCCCTAAACCCAACCAGTAGTGTTTTAAAAATCATCAATTGACCCGCCCACCACCTTACCTAAACCCAACCCACAGTGTTTTCAAAAGCAATCCGAAAAAAAAAAGCCCTTTCGGCAGCCTGATTTTTACCACATTTTCAGATCTTACCACATTCTCACCCTGTTATTTTTAGCTTTTGTTTTTGTCCTACATACTTTCAACTGTTCTTCATCGGATTCAAACGCTGTTGTGGTGGTCAACTCCACTCTGTGTCTCAAGTCCGCCAACATATATGTCAAGCTATCAGACAAAGCTACAGGAAAGCGAGAAAAGGAATGGTGTCATAAGCCGCCTTTCCACTGCACATGACATTTGGACACGGCTGTCGGAATACGCCCCCTTGTGGCAGTCGCACAGTATTTTCAGTGTTGTCGGGCACCATGGGGGATTCTTGCAGTGTCTGAAATAAAGGAGTGCAAGAGCAAGAGCCTTTATTCTCCGTGTGTTCACCATGGTTGAATGAATGAATGTAAAATGAATACTGAAACTCATAGACCGCCAAAAAATTCTAAAATAATATTTTATTATATTTTTATTATTATTATTTATTTAAAATAATATAAAATAATATTTTTATTATATTTTTATTATTTTATTGTTTTTATTATTTTATTAAATTTTATTTTTATTTTTATTATATATTAATATAATATCTAATAACATTATATTTTTTATTAAATAATTATTTTATTAATTAATGTTTTATTATTTTTATTTTTATTTTATTACATTTATGAATGGAAATGTTTTTTTTTATACACACTTTTTCTAATAAAAAAAAATAACGGAAAAAATCCTATTTCTCATCTCGCGCGCACGGACCTGCTTGGACAACACTGAAATACATCACTTCCGGTCGGCCGGTCAAATACGGTCTAGTCGCAGGAGTTCAAATATTTCAACGGATCCGCAGTTCAAATCGGATCCAAATTTTCCGCATACGGAGATGATCGGAACTCCACGCAGCTCCCGGATTACTCTCCATTGGAAATGAATGACTTCCGGTCTGTCGCTTGTCGTTTGTCGTATGCAGTGGAAAGGCGGCTATACCGCCCTGTAGCATTCGTTTCAGAGGAAATGCAGCCATATGTACTTCTGGCTACATAATTTGCGATCTCCAGAAATGTGAATAGGGGCTACAGTTTCAGAATGAGCCTATATTACTTAGATTGGATTGCTTAGATTTTTAAATATTGAAGACCAGGAACAAAATAAATAAATAAATAAATAAATAAATAAACGAAGAAATAATTCAGAAATCAAGCATTTATTTAAAAAAACATGCTAGCATTGGAGGTAATAACGATTTGGTGGACATATTTACGTATAATGGAGGTATATTATTGCTGTTGTCTGTTTTGTTTGTTTTTGTTTAACTGGAACTCTATTAGCATTCGTGAAAGCAAGTCTGTTTTTCTATTTTAAACTGAAATCAGGAAAGGATAAAGTTCTAATGACATACCTGGCCATGTTAACAGTACACTGCATGCATAAGCAGCATATCATTTCTGGCGTTCACAGAATTTTGTAATAAATATGAGAAAAATAGTATGTAAATCTATTTAAAGCAACTTAAAATAATGCAATGATATACTCATCAACTGTTTGATGCAACTTGTATTTACAATGACCGTTTCTATTTAGCTACACATTCTATTTTGGATATAAAATAATGGATCCTCGAGTGCATTCAATTTCAATCTAGTTGTAAATATAATAATCTCAGAAACCACTTTATTTTCTGTACTGAGCTGCAGCTTCAGTTCGTGCAGCTTATGTATGCAGTGCGAAAGACCTAATTATCAAAACACAATATTTTTGTATAGTTGAGATAATGTGTTTGGGTTAGATGGAATGAACTGTTTTAAGTTTATTATTAGTCATAAGAGCTGAATGTATTAGTGACCCATAGCTTCATGAAACTAAATATATAACTGCTTAAAAGGCTAGTATTTGTATTTTGTACACTATATGCATTTGTTTCCTGACAAAAAAAAAAAAAGTCCAATGTTGTTTTGGACTCCATTGACTTAAATTGTGTCAACAAAAATAGTTCTTTAAATATAGAAATATTTTTTCTTTCCTCAGGAAGAATGTTGATTTAAAATGACTTAAGGGTGTTTAATTAATGACAGAATGTTCATTTTTGTGGGAACTATCCATTTAGGACTGCTTTTAAGTACTATTCTATTATACAGTTGTACCTAAATTCACTCAGCATGCCTTTAAAAGTGTACAAATGAAAAAAATGCAAGCGTAAGCACATCTTTTTGAATCACCTCCTGTCAAAGCTTCACTCTAAAGTGTAATATTTGATTTTTGCTATGCTATCTTAATACGCATACTGCATTAGTAGTGCAACCCATCAGAACAACAATGGCTCAACCAATGGGCTGAGCTGGGGGCGGAGTCATCAGTTAAATTACATTAATAATAATAATTAATTAACCAATTTAGCCTGCAGTGCTTAAATGCAGAACACTGGAAAATATACGAAATATAGTACATGATGAATAGTCCAAACCTGAAAATATGCGCAGAAATATTAAAAAAATATAAATATAACGTATAAATGGGGACATATTTGTTCTGGAGGCCCTAATAATGCTTTGCACCAAGTATAAACTAAATTGTTTGCATAAACACACCCAAAATTATTAAAATATTTACATGAAAAGGACAAAAATGCCTTTAAAGATTAAAAAAAAGTTTAATTTTTGGGTGAACTGTCCCTTTAAGGAAACAAGGGTTGAATGAGCAACCAGCGTGAACTAATTTAGCAAACTAGCACTTATGCCGCGGTCACAATCAAGTTTGAGCATGCAAAAAATTCAGTCGTAACGTGCTGGGATTGCTCCATATTTTACATTTCTGTCCAGAAAGGTCATGTTTTAACTTCGATTGGTTTTGCGCAATCACATGATGCAATTTCGCAGGTCAGAGTTCACCAAGCTTGAACTTTGCACCACAGCGAACTGCGAAACTTGTCGCACGAGCTTGCTTTTCCGAGCCAACTTACTTGCGTGTGTATAAATGGAAGTCTTGGGAGAAAAGTCCAGTGTGACCGTGGCTTTAGTTGTTTTTCAGCTGGATGTTATCACTATGATGCAAGTAAAAATATTCAAACTACTTCTCAACCAATGGCAAATTGTTATTTTCATGGCGCCAATGGCAGAAATGAAACACTTCAGATTGATTTATCTGAGATTCATCGAATGTGAGGAGCAGTACAGCGTCACAAACACTGCTTTTGATGTAATATTGTATATTATTTCAAATCACCGTTATGAATTTGTCTTGAGTTGTTATTGTAATATGAGAAATGAGGTTTAAAAGTTAAAAAGCCATTTGTGATTAAAACGAGTGCAGGTTCCTGAACTCAGGTGGCATTATCTTTCAGCTGTTGCCGGTGTGTGTGTGTGTGATGTGTGTATCTTCTGTTTCTCAAGACTATGTTAGTCAACTTCCGTGACTTACGATGATGTACTCTTCTGTGTAGTCTGGGCAGAAAATTGACTTGGTTTAATATTTAAATAGCTTCTGTTTTCGAGTAATCTTCGATTAGAGTCTTCATGATTGATGTTAATGTAACTGATTGTACGTCCAGCCCTTCTTTCACACTGTACAGAGCGCTGACATCTATTTTTAATAAAATATTTTTTTAAATGTGTTTGATGAAGTTTGAGGAGCTGTGTTTATTGCATGTGTGTGCCTACACTGTAAAAGCTATTAGTTACTTCCTTCATTTTCCTTAGGCTTACTTAGCCACAATGGAATGAACCGCCAACTATTCCGGCATATGTTTTAAGGAGCGGATTCCCTTCCAGCCAAAACCCAGTACTTGGAAAACTTTTATACTTTGCTTTTTTTTTAAAGTTAACAAAATCAATGTCTTAACAGCAACAAGTTGATTAACTCCTGTTATAACTTGGAAATAAGTAAATTTGACAACTTAATTTTGAATTATGCACACACAGTTGAAGTCAGAATTATTAGCCCCCCAGTTTATTTTTCTAACCAATTTCTGTTTAACAGAGATTTTTGTCAACACATTTCTAAACATAATAGTTTTAATAACTTCTCTCTAATAACTGATTTCTGTTATCTTTGTCATGATGACAGTAAATAATATTTGACTAGATATTTTTCAAGACACTTCTATGCTCAAAGTGACATTTAAAGGCTTAACTAGATTAATTAGGTTAACTAGGCAGGTTAGGGTAATAATGCAAGTTATTGTATAACGATGATTGTTCTGTTGACTATTGAAAAAAAAAAATTGCTAAAAGAGGCTAATAATTTTGACCTTAAAATAATTTTTAAAAAAATTTAAAACTGCTTTTATTCTAGTCTAAATAAAACAAATAAGACTTTCTCCAGAAGAAAAAATATTATCAGACATACTGTGAAAATTTCCTTGTTCTGTTCAACATCAGTTGGGAAATATTTGAAAAAGAAAAAAAATCAAAGGGGGGCTAATAATTCTGTCTCCAACTGTACTATACTTAGGGGATTGGGTTTCCTTAGTTTTAAGTTAAATCAACTAAAGGCTTTAAACTACACTAAAGTTGTACCCAAAAATGAGCTAAACCTGACAAAAGTTACTTTTGGGGACATCTTAAGAACAAAATATGCTGTAGGTTACGGTTAAAATGTAGTATTTATAAGTAGCTGTACACAAAAGCTGTAGATGTGTAATAATGTGTAATAATCTTGATGTTTTCATTCATTCATTCATTTTCATGTCGGCTTAGTCCCTTTATTAATCCGGGGTTGCCACAGCAGAATCAACCGCCAACTTATCCAGCATATTTTTTACGCAGCGGATGCCCTTCCAGCCGCAACCCATCTCTGGGAAACATCCATACACACACATTCACACTCATTCAATTTAGCTTACCCAATTCACCTGTACCACATGTCTTTGGACTTGTGGGGGAAACCGGAGCACCCGGAGGAAACCCACGCAACCACGGGGAGAACATGCAAACTCCACACAGAAATGCCAACTGACCCAGCCGGGGCTCGAACCAGCGACCTTCTTGCTGTGAGGCGAACGTGCTTCTCACTACGCCACCGTGGCGCCCTCTTGATGTTTTTCAATCTAAAATTATTACTCACTGATTTCTGTTCAAGAAAACAAATTTTGCCATAACCTTCAATTAATTTTGCCCTAGAAAAAAGAGGTCAAAACTCTGTGGAAAAAAAAATGTATTTTGATGTTTTATTGTTTAGTCAAAGGTTTCTTTATCAGCAGAAGTCTTGTTAAAAGTGAGTAAAACCCTAGCTCTGTGCAACTCTCAAATGGTCGTCCACTAAAGATAAGCAGGGTTTCACTCGCTCAGTACCTGGGAGACCACATGGGAAAGCTAGGTTGCTATCGGAAGTGGTGGTAGTGAGACCAGCAGGGCGCACTCAACCTGCGGTCTGTGTGGGTCCTAATGCCCCAGTATATTGATAGGGACTCTATACTGCTCAGTGAGTGCCATCTTTTGGATGAGATGTTAAAACAAAGTCCTGACTTTCTGTGGTCATAAAAAAATCCCAGGATGTCCTTCAAAAAAGAGAAGGGGTTTATCTCTGGCCAGTGGCGGATTTAGGCATGGGCAATATGGGTGATCATCCAGGGTGGCATCTTGTTAGGGGTGACATAGAGATAATTATTAATAATTCAACCATTTTAAGAATTTTGACTCTTTAAAACAGTTTGATATTGTTTCACAATTTAAAAAAGTTCTTCCATAATAAAGTTTATGCTGTTTATTATTTTAATAACAGTCTCATAATAAAGTTAATGATCGGAAACATTGCTTTAGATAGACGCACTGTTTTTGGTGAGGTGTCACCAAAATTTCTCAGTACATTTCTCAGTACATAAAATTCTGAAATCCTTGTCAGTTCATAAAACTACATTATTTTAACCAATTTACCCTGCAGTGCATAAATGCAGAAAACAGAAAAATATACTAAAAATAAAATTGCACATAGCCTACTATACAGGTCAAACCTAAAAACGTGCATTTAAATACAATCTATGAAGGGACATATTTGTTCTGGAGGTTCTAATATTTTGCAACAAGTATAAAATAAATTGTTTGCATAAACACACCCAAAATTATCAAAACACTTAACATGAAAAAAAGTTTTGTTTTTGGGTGAACTGTCCCTTAAGGAAACAATAAGAGTTTGAATCAGGTCCGAATGAGCAACCAGAACTAATTTAGCAAACTAATAGTTGGTTTTCAGCAGAATGTTATCACAATAATGCGAGTATGATGATTAAAACTACTTCTTCAAATTCGTCCGTGTTACTGTAATGTAAGTAAATGACTTAACGTGTGCATTCCCATCTGTGTTTAGCTTTATCTGAGTGTTGAGTAGCACGTATCTCAACATAAAGGGCGCTTTTGAGCTGTCTTGACTTCTGCGTTCAGAATGAGGTGTTATTTTGTTTAATGATCTTGCATGAGCCTGTTGAACAGCTCGGGTCTAGAATGTGCTGCATCATGTGTTTGCTTGGCACTAACCAAACAGACATGGAAAATTCCACAGCTAGTGAGAGCGCCCTCTGCCGGAACACCGCACTTTCACACCCCCGTGATTTTTTTCTGACGTTTTTCTGCCATCTAGCGGACGGTTTGACGCCTAACACGATAATAAAAACAGGACGTTTTTGTCATAGTTTTTGTACTCTCTTTAAATCCTTAAAATATCTAAATTTGTAAAACTGTTTGACTTTTTACTGTACTGTCATTTGCACTGTACTGTTCAGCTGTCACTGTTTGCACACGTTTCTAAAATGCAAAATCAGGAAAAACCAGTTTAGAGAAAATGAAAGTTAGCTAAGCTGTTGTTTCTCTCTCTGCAAGAAAATGGCAGAAGCTGGTATTTCGTGGTCGCAGGAAGAGTTCAGCTGTTCAATCTGTCTGTATCTACTGAAGGATCCAGTGACTATTGCCTGTGGACACAGTTACTGTATGAGCTGTATTTCAGGCTACTGGGATCAGGATAAGCAGAAGGGAGTCTACAGCTGCCCTCAGTGCAGACTGACCTTCACTCCAAGACCTGCTTTAGGGAAAAACACCATGCTGGCTGAAGTGGTGGAGAAACTCAAGAAGACAAAACTACAAGCTGCTCGTCCTGCTCAGTGTTACTCTGAATCTGCAGATGTGGAGTGTGATGTTTGTACTGGAGACAAAAACAAAGCCATCAAATCCTGTCTGGTGTGTCTGAACTCTTACTGTCAAAGTCATCTTGAACAACACGAGAGTTTCTTCAGAGGTAAAAAACACAATCTGATGGACGCCTCTGGACGACTGCAGGAGATGATCTGCCCTCAACATGAGAAACTACTGGAGATTTTCTGCCGTAGCGAACAGAAGTGTATTTGTTTACTGTGTGTGGATGAACATAAAAACCATGAGATTGTATCAGCCGCTGCAGAGAGGACTAACAAACAGGTATGAATTTTGGACTCTTAAAGGGTGGTCCAGAATGCATTGAAGCATTGAGCATTGAAGCTCATTTGTAAAATGCCCTCAATAGGCTCTGATTTGTCAGCTAACATAATGTGCTGTGATTCGCGGATTGGCTCTACATCACCAGGAAGCATCGCATTCAGTCACATGCTGCGTCCCAATTCGCATACTTATACTAAGCGCTAAAACCCTAGTAGCAAAGAATTCTGGCCCAGATTTGGCATGAATCTGGCAGAGCAGGCATTCATCCGGCACTGGCATACGGCATGTGGGCCAAACATGGCCCTGGTTTGGCAGAGGTGGCACCGTCTTTAAGGCGGCACACAATACTTGGGCCAGATGTAAAATGTAGTATTCGGGCCAGATGTTATTAACTGATATGTGGGCCATGTAAGTTTGGCCAGTTTGACCCACATTTAAAATACATTTTTTTTATTTTCAAGAAAAGAAAAAATTAATTTTACCAATCAGGTCACTTTGAGAAAAAGCACGGCCATAGCACGCCTAAAGTGCAATGATTCATGGATTTATCAATTTCCTTGCTGTAGTGACACACCAACATATCTGGCCCAGTTCAGGCCCAATTATGGGTGATTAACTTGGCTGAGTCTTGGCCCAGATATGGTCCATGTTTGGCCCTTGTCTGGAAGCTAGACTTGGTCCAGTCATGTACCGTAATTCACTGCGGCATGTGGGCCAAGCAAAAGCTGATTGTGTGGGCCAGAGCTGGGCCAGAGATATTTTGCTATGTGGGAAGTATGTACTTTTTTATGAAGGAAAAATACATACTTTTGAGTGTGTAACAGAAGAGTATGCAAGCTTTGGGACATACTACTTCCTCCATAACAGATTGTTGTGTTGCTTAGTTAAGAGCCCTGTCAATCATCCACATTTCTGTCGTAATTAATTTCCTACCTTATTGGAAAAGCAGCAGCAGGATAATCTCCCATTTACAAGTCTTTCATGCAGAGAAATCTCCTCAGGTCTTTAGATAATTCTGCATTCAGACGTTAATGTCCAAACACGCCTTTATATAAGTTCAGTATTGTTGTTGCAGATGAAATATAACACAGAAAACATGATTTAAATATTCTAGATATTAACTAACAGTCATACAAACATCTTTACCGAAGCCTCTCAACTTGACGGTTGGTCTCGAGCGTCCATCATGTTTGTAGTTTGTTTACACTTTTCATCCAGTTTTGTAGTTCTAATCGAATTCACTTCCAACGCACAATGTACTGTGGGCAATATCAGCGGTTAGAGTATGGACGCTTCTACACTTAAAACTTTGACCAGAAATAGTAAACCATCTGGGAATTTTTGGCATGCTCTTTTCAACATACTACACATACTATTTAGGACAGATAGTATGTGAATTGGGATGCAGCAACTGTGTCAGTGTGAGACTGAATCACATAAAATGAAGAGGACACAGCTGAACCTCATGTCTGCTCGCTAAAATAAAATCTAATCGCGAACACGCTCTTTCCGGGCAAATTTCCTTTTGCGTTCACACAGAGCAACATTCTGGATTACCAGGAATGTTACAACTTCTCTTTCTGGAAAACTGCCGGAACAAATTTACCGATGCTTTCAAAAAGGGCTGTTCACAAATGATCTGGAAAGGTCTGTATGTGTGAAAGAAGCTATTAGCTGGATCTGTCAGTGAACTGGGAGAGATTCTTAAAGCTGTCCATTGTCAAATGCTAGCTATATCTTTTTTTAAATTTATTTTTTAATAATTTTCTGAAAGGTAATTAAAATTAAACTGTAAGCACTTTTCTCTCTGTGTCGTGTCCTTTGGAGCCCCTAAAAACAGAAACAGAATGAGCTCTGTGAAAATAGCAGCGTTTGGACGACATTTTAGCTTTCTCTGCTATGAACTTACAGCGCCTCTGGCCATGCCCCTTTGCTACATGGTGTATGCGCATGGTGTATGCACATAACCTGGAGCGTTTGTGGTTGCATTAACTTGGATATATTTTTTTGTAGACCCCAAATGTTCGCCAAAGGCTTTGCAAAGCTAACTCTGTAAAAGCCAATATCTCCCTTCGCATTGAACTTTGAGCGTATTACATTCAGAGATGTTGTTTATGTTCACACAGCTACATTACACATCAACTAAAGTTTAAAATATGATATCATAGTGCACACCTTTAAATAAATTTATGACAAGTGGAGTAAAACTAATATATTTGCTGTATATGATTTCTGCAGAGGCAGCTGAAGGAAACCCAGAGTAAACTCCATCAGAGAATCCAGAGGAAACAGGAGGAGTGTGAGGAGATGAGAGTGGTTGTAGAGTCTCACCAGGTGAGTTTTGAGCAGAAGATCAACTGATGGCTGCTGGAAGAGCTGATTGAGACTCAGTTAGGACTGTCCTGCAGTCATTGAGGAGCTCAGTGCTGGAGCACTTTCAGTCCCACTGAAACCCCTGTGGGGAACAGCCTGTGAGGCAGCAGTAAGATCTGAGTGAATGACTGACTCTGCTGCTTCTCTCTCTGTGTCCTAACAGCGCTCTGCACAGGCAGCAGTGGAGGACACTGAGAGGATCTTTACTGAGCTCATCCGCTCCATTGAGAAAAGCTGCTCTGAGGTGACACAGCTGATCAGAGATCAGGAAAAGGCTGCAGTGAGTGGAGCTGAAGGACGACTGGAGCGACTGGAGCAGGAGATTGATGATCTGAGGAGGAGAGACGCTGAGCTGGAGCAGCTTCCATACACAGACCATCACATCCATTTCCTCCAGGTAACACAGATCTGACAAACAGCACAGTGGAAGAGCATGTTGTGCAGAGATTGTGCTTCTGTCAGATGTTTGTGTGTCTTTAGCTGCTGTTTGTGTTGTGTTTGTGTAGAGTTTCCAGTCTCTCTCTGCTCCTCCTGGATCTACAGACTCATCCAGCATCACTGTCAGCTCTCGTCTCTCCTTTGATGATGTTAGTAAATCTGTGTCTCGTCTGAGAGAGAAACTGGAGCATTTCTGCAGAGAGGAGATAGAAAATATATCAGGTTTTATATTTGCTTATTTGCTTAATTTATTGTAACATTGAAATGATTGAAGCTGTATCCAAAGTCTCATACTATTAGAGTTGTTGCTACATTTGAATATGAATCAAATTCACAATTGTTAGAAACCTTTCAGAAATATTTCAGGTCGGGAACTTAAACATTATGTTGAACAATATTATGGGGAAATTGCCAGATGACCAATCACTCTGAAGAGTAAGAAAACAGGCTAGTAAAAGCCTATGAATTTGTGAAGACCCTCCTTCACAGCACTTAGAGGAGCTCCTTTCAGACTTTCGCTTCAGAGCCAACTTGCACTGAAGAGAGACACACTGCTATTGCTGACACCTTTTAGAGAGCTCCAGTTTTGCATCCAGAGGGGTGAAAGCGCATTCGGCGGCAGTCAAGCTGTGCACTTCTCCCATCCCCCGGGCATTTCACTGGGTGTGTATAAGAGCAGTTTAAAAGAAGCAGTTTCCTTAAGAGAGCAACACGGTTGTTGAACTCATGCAGTGGTTGCCTGGTACTGAATGATGGGTATGAGAGCTGGACAGAATGTCTGGGGGTCCAGCATGTGGAGGCAGTTCTCAAGAACAGCTCATGCTCTCACTTCGACCTGTTGCACAGTTATGATCATGACTCGTACTTGCAAAAGTGTGAGCTGCCCTTGTTGCTTCCTGCAGCACAGATCCACTCCCACCCTCCAGGGTGTTTGCTGTACAGGACATAGAATTTGATATGATGGTGCTCAGGCTGCTTTGGTCTCAGCTGCCAGTGTGACTAGAGGGGTGCTATGTATGGGGCCAAAAAAATAGAAGGCAAACCCTCCAGGCCCCCCATCCCCTTCTTCCCGAAGGTACACAGAGAGCTCACACAGGTATGGAGGGTACCTTTCTCTGTCCGATCCTCCGTAGGTCTTCACCAAACTTGCAGAGGGTACCCTAGCAGCTCTCCGGCTTTCAGGTATACGCATTCTCAGTTGTCTTAATGATTGGCTTATTTTAGCTCAGTCTTGGAATCAATTGATTATGCACAGGGACAGGTTGCTCCGGCACCTTCACCTGTTGGGGTTTCGAGTCAACTGAGAGAGGAGCAAGCTCTCCCGTCTGCTGAGTCATCACACCTTCAGTCACTGGACGAACCTTGCATTTCTACGAGCTGGTGTACCCTTAGAGCATGTGTCCAGGCATGTTGCCGTCTCAACAGATGCTTCCAGTACAGGCTGGGGACTGTATGCAATGAGCATGCAGCTGCGGGTTTGTGGAATGACACCATCACTCAGACTAGAGCCCCTACTACAAGGCACACCTATGCCCTGAAGCGGAATCTATTCTATGAGTGTTGCGCTTCTCTTTGAGAAGATCCCCGAACATGCCAGATCAGCTTTGTGCTCTCTTTTTTTAAGGAAAATCTGGAGCAGAGACTTTCACCCTCCATCACTATGACACCATAGATGGTGGCGCACTGGGAAAGCACAACCTAGTCATCTGTTTCCTCAAAGGTGTAAGGTGGCTAAATCCATTCTGTCCATTTTTCATGGCTTTTTGGGATCTTTCTGTAGTCCTTTCAGGACTGGTTTGTCAGTTTGGTTAGTGAATGCCATCGGCCTTGTATACTCATGTCAACTCGAACTGTTTCCCAACAGGAATGAGAGTGCATTCATCTAAGGTCCCGTTTACACTAGTGCGTTTTCGTTTTAAAACGCATAAGTTTTGCTACGGTTACGCTATCCGTCCACACTACGTCGGAGTTTTTGAGCCGCGAAAACAGAGCGTTTTGAAAATGCTGGAGAGGCCATTCAAAAACGCTGCTGCTCCATCTCAGTGTGGATGGAGGAAAATGGAGACCTTTGAAAACGGAGGTGTGGCTGCTGGACACAGAAATGGGAGAACCAATGTCCGTTTTAGGCGCTATTGTGCAGTTAAACTCTGCCTTTTTTACTACAACAGCTGCATATTTTCGCAAGAGGCAAGCTACTGTTCCAGCACTTGCTAATCGCTTGAGTTTCCAGCCGCTTAGGCCCCATTTAGAACGTAGTTTTGGGTTACACCGGGACGAACCACAATCTGTTCAAAAACGCTAGTGTGGACGCGGATCGTTTTCATGCTAAAACGCCGTTTAAAACTAAAACGCACTAGTGTAAACGGGGCCTAAGAGTGATGCCTCCTCCTGGGCATTAGGACTTGGCTCCTCTTTAATAGACATCTGTAAAACTGCAGGCTGGGCAAAACCTAACACATTTGCGAGATTTTACAGATTTTTAATTCCAGCCAGTTGGGAGGAAGATAGGCTAGTTGTTAAAAACCCTTGCTGCGCCATTCTTCTTAACCTGGACATGTGAACTTATTCTGCTCTACTAGTAACTTGTGTGTCACGGACGAAGATGAAAAGCGGATGGGGGAGGGTAAGTGGATGGTGTCGCGAACAAAAGTGAAGACTGTTAGGGAGTCACGGAAGAAAGTGAAGAGCGGGCGGGGAAAAAAGTGAAGAGCAGGAAGGGGGGGGGGTGGTGCGTGTGAGGATGGGAATTGGTAAAATGAGGTGCTGCTTTTTCCGGCACAAATTAAGCCCTGACTGTAACATAGTTGCCCCGAGTTGGACATTGGAGAAAGTGGAGAATATATCCGTTCTTGTCTTTACTCTAGTGAAGGAAAGTTGGATAGTATTGTCCATTGAATGTGCTCTTCAGACTCTCACTTGAAGTAGTAGGTCATCTGGGTGCTTCTTGCCCACTGTTTTCTAATACTATGAATTTAAACACTTCTTAGCTCATATACTATTTTTTATTTTAGGGAATTATGTGATTTCAGATGCATCACAGGTCACACTTTATTTTGATGGTCTGTTTGTTGAATTTAAGTTACACTGCAACTAATTCTCATTAGATTATAAATAGACTGTTAGGTTGGGATTGGGGTTAGTGTAAATTGACATGTACTTGCAAAGTTTCTTATAATCAGTTAAATGTCTGTTGAATGTCTGTATCAACAGATATTAAGTAGACAGTCTACTAATACTCAAATGGACCATCGAAATAAAGTGTTACCGCATCACATATTTAAATCAAATATAAATTATTTAAAAAATATATATTTGTATTTTTGTAGTTACAATTACAGTGTATGTACTATAACTGTGTAATATTTACTATCAAATATCTGTTGATTTTTATAGTGAGAGACATAACCAGCATTCACAAACCTGAACCAAAGACCCGTGAGGAGTTCCTCCAGTGTAAGTCTCTATGATCATCGTACTGTACATACAGAGACAGACTTTAGTCCTTATTACACATCAAAAACATATTATACATCAGACTGAACTGCGCTGAACATTCATGTACATGTCAGATGGTTAATATTCACATATTTACTCTTAAAAAACTGTAAATGGAAGGAAATATACCATAACAACTTATGAATAATCAAATGATAACTGATTTATCTCTGAGTTGTTCTGCTCAGAGGCTTGATGCATGAAGTTCAGTTTTTACTCAGGCAAGTTCTCAAGAAAATGAGTTTAATGGTAATTTACACTACAGCTAACCTGCACACACACACTAATATGACGATGCTGTAATGTTGATAACAGTGATGAAGATGCTGAGAACAAGTTATCCTAAAATATCTTAACATAATAATAAATCAATAAATGTGTATTTTTATTTTTCTAAACAAAAGTCGTGTGCATTATCTTCATCAGATTACCGTCAGCTCACTTTGGATCCAAACACAGTGAATAAAAACCTGTTGCTGTCTGGAGGGAACAGAGTGTTTGAACACACTTCTACCATCCAGCCGTATCCTGATCATCCAGACAGATTTGATTGTTTTCTTCAGGTGTTGTGTAGAGAGAGTGTGTGTGGACGCAGTTACTGGGAGGTGGAGTGGAGCGGTGATGTGGAAATATTAGTGGCTTACAAGTGCATCAGCAGGAAGGGACTGGGATGTGAGTGTGGATTTGGACGTAATGATCAGTCCTGGAGTTTGTCCTGCTCTAGATCCAGATGTTCATTCTGGCACAATAAAAAACACACTAAACTGCCATTAGTGTCCAGCTCGTCTAGAATAGGAGTGTATGTGGATCACAGTGCAGGAACTCTGTCCTTCTACAGCGTTTCTGACACAATGAGCCTTATTCACAGAGTCCACACCACATTTACTCAGCCGCTCTACCCTGCGTTTGGGATTGATTCATTATATTCACTATTTTCAGAAACCAAGCAAAAAGTAAAACTTAGTGATTTGAAGATGTAGAAGATTCTGACATAAAAATTTATATCAGACGTTTGTTCTCCATGAGGATAACTCAGCAACTGTGAAACATTTTTTATCATAAAGTCCTCTGTATTTTGTGTATTTGAACATTGTGAGTTTGTGTTTCTCCTGATGAATTCTGTTTTACCACAGACAAAAGTGCAACTCTGAGTTCGGTTCATCACTGTTCTCAATAAACATCACTGACAAAACATCTCAATTCAGTTATTATTATTTATTCATTTTTCATTTAATTATTTAAAGTCATTTCTTTTCCCATGATTGTCTTTATAATTTATTGCCAAAACATCACACTCTAAAGTATTACAATATGATGATAAGTGATAAAGAAAAATAACAGAGGTGTCTCTAATAATGAACATCTTCTGTATAACACTGCCATCCGATCGCCATTCGATATATCTGACTGAACAGTTTGTTATCAGTCATCATTGAGGATCAGAGTCAGTAGCAGATAATCATTTGCTGAAACATTTATCAGAGATTTATTCATAGTCCCATAATTTATTAGTCCCTTTATTAATCCGGGGTCGCCACAGCGGAATGAACCGCCAACTTATCCAGCGTTTGTTTTACACAGCAGATACCCTTCCAGCTGCAACCCATCTCTGGGAAATATCAGAGATATATAAACGATCTAAATTAGACAGGTTTACTTTATATAATGGATCCATTATAATGTAGGAAATAATAGCAAGTTAATATGTATGGGCTATAATACATCTTTATATGCAATACAAATCTTTCTACATTTAATAAATGTATGAATTAATATTTTACTCCAGCGATTGAATAGTATTCATTTGCTTATTTTTCTAATAACTTTTGTTTATTAATGTATTAATGTAAAAAAAATGCCACCACTACCGCAATTTCCACGATTACCCGAAAGACAAAGGACAGAGAAAATAATAGGTGAAATTAATTACACGTGAACGTCGTTTCATCATAAGTTATATGCAGGAGTACATTCATGTTTTATAATACTGGTGTTTTAGTTTTTTTTGATGGGTAATTATGATATAGACAAAATTCCAGTTATCTGCCTTCCACAAACAGGTGCCATTATTATGGTCATTCATTTAATCTAAGCATCATTTCTCCCCACATCGCTATTTATTTGGAATAATAGACAATTTATACAAAAAAAAAAAATTGACATCAAATTTAATTTGGTTGGTCAGTTCTACAATAAAGATGGTAGACTTTTCTTACGATGAATTCCTTTCTCATTACAAAATATCAATAACCCAGCAATTTTCAACTGTTATTGGTTCAGTTCCTTCAGACCCATATGTTATTTAGAGCTATTAATCAAGACCATCCTTCTGATACATCGTCTTCTGATATTACTAAACCTTATGCTGGTAAATTTAGTTTTACAGTAAATACCAGGAGTAATAATAGAGCTATTCGTACTTTTTTCAAAAAGAAATAATTACTGTGTACCTTATATCCAATTTTATTGGATGTCTTTATTAAAGGGTGAATTGGTTTGCTGAAAAAAGAAAAGTGTGGCTGTTACCACAGAAACATCATATTAGAAATAAAATTAAAGAAATATCCTATAAACCTTACAGATTTGATCCAGCAAAACCTTATAAAAATTTAAAAGAGGGATTGATGTAAATTGTATTTTTGTAATAAATATGAGCAGACGCTTTTACATTTATTTTGCCATTGTACATACTCCATGGGGTGGAGTGCAAAAACTTATTGATAACAATTTTCAGTGTTCAAAACCTGTCATCGTTATGGAAAAATGTACTTTTGGCCTTAATGTCTCTCTTAATCAAAAGGTTTTGTTTAATTTGCTTATGTTGTTAACAAAATTGTACATTCATAAATGTAAATTTACTAATAAGAAACCAAATTTTAAGGTACTGATGACTGAAATATGCTTGTATATTACCAGTATCAGAGACTTTCTAAGCAAGAAAGCCCTGCCCACTTTAAAAATGTGTGAACTCTAATTAATTCATTTAATTATTATTACATATGTACATAGTGGCCGAGTGGTTAGCACGTTCGCCTCACAGCAAGAAGGTCGCTGGTTCGATCCCCGGCTGGGCCAGTTGGCATTTCTGTGTGGAGTTTGCATGTTCTCCCCGTGGTTGCGTGGGTTTCCTCCGGGTGCTCCGGTTTCCCCCACAGTCAAAAGACATGCGGTACAGGTGAATTGGGTAAGCTAAATTGTCCGTAGTGTATGTGTGTGAATGACGATGTGTTTCCCAGAGATGGGTTGTGGCTGGAAGGGCATCCTCTGCGTAAAACAAATGCTGGATAAGTTGGCGGTTAATTCCGCTGTGGCGACCCCGGATTAATAAAGGGACTAAGCCGAAAAGAAAATGAATGAATGAATGAATGAATTACATATGTACATTTTGTATAATTGTATTTTATTTATAATTACCCCTGGCATGTGTACATTTTTTGTATTGTGAAATGTTATTTGCTGTTCTTTAAATGAATAAGAAAAAAAATACAACGAATACCTTTATTTTTTCCGCGAGTAGGAGCTTAAGTATGTTTCCAGACTTGAGGAAACCTTACGAGCATTAAACAACCTGTAATTTATGGGGCTCCTCGTTCTTTCGCATTGACCGACAGCAACTCGCCTGTACAACTACATCACCGTTCACTATATCTTAAATCCTTGAAAGTTTTTAATATTCTTTTATTAAAAAAAAAACGTTTGAACATTTATATGTATTTATGTATGTAGTATATCATATTTGCGTCAAAGATTTGTTTTCTCCAAGTTATCCCAACTGTGACGACTTCCGGTACTGAGAAACCCGGAAATGTAAAAAGGGTCTATTGTTTGTGTGCCTGAAACGTGTTTGGGTCTGCAGCTGGACCGAGCTGGACATATCTCGATTCACTTTTTACAAACAAGAGGCGTTTCATTTCTGAAAAAAATCGACGCTTAACTTAAGCTGTTGTCGAAGTGTTGAGGATTCCCTTCTGTCTGTTAGTTTGTGCTGTAAAATGGCAGATTCCAGCGTGTCTTTGACTCGGGATGAGTTCAGCTGTTCAATCTGTCTGGATCTACTGAAGGATCCAGTGACTATTCCCTGTGGACACAGTTACTGTATGAGCTGTATTTCAGGCTACTGGGATCAGGATAAGCAGAAGGGAGTGTACAGCTGCCCTCAGTGCAGACTGACCTTCACTCCAAGACCTGCTTTAGGGAAAAACACCATGCTGGCTGAAGTGGTGGAGAAACTCAAGACGACAAAACTACAAGCTGCTCGTCCTGCTCAGTGTATCGAATCTGCAGATGTGGAGTGTGATGTTTGTACTGGAGACAGAAACAAAGCCATCAAATCCTGTCTGGTGTGTCTGAACTCTTACTGTCAAAGTCATCTTGAACAACACGAGAGTTTCTTCAGAGGTAAAAAACACAATCTGATGGACGCCACTGGACGACTGCAGGAGATGATCTGCCCTCAACATGAGAAACTACTGGAGATTTTCTGCCGTAGCGAACAGAAGTGTATTTGTTTACTGTGTGTGGATGAACATACAAACCATGAGATTGTATCAGCTGCTGCAGAGAGGACTGACAAACAGGTATGAACCATTTTGACTATTGAATTATTAAAGTTTGTGAAAAGTGTAGTAAATCTAATATATTTTCTGTATACTATGGATTTTGCAGAGGCAGTTGAAGGAAACCCAGAGTAAGCTCAATCAGAGAATCCAGGAGAGACAGAAGGAGTGTGAGGAGCTGAGAGCAGCTGTAGAGGCTCACAAGGTGAGTTTTGAGCAGAAGATCAACTGCTGGCTGCTGGAAGAGCTGTTTGAGACTCAGTTAGGACTGTCCTGCAGTCGGTCAGTGAGGAGCCCAGTGCTAGAGCACTTTCAGTCCCACTGAAGCCACTGTGGGGAACAGGCTTTGTGAGGCAGCAGTAAGAGCTGAGTGAATGACTGATTCTGCTGCTTCTCTCTCTGTGTGTCCTAACAGCGCTCTGCACAGGCAGCAGTGGAGGACACTGAGAGGATCTTTACTGAGCTCATCCGCTCCATTGAGAGAAGCTGCTCTGAGGTGACGCAGCTGATCAGAGATCAGGAAAAGGCTGCAGTGAGTGGACCTGAAGGACAACTGGAGCAACTGGAGCAGGAGATTGATGATCTGAGGAGAAGAGACACTGAGCTGGAGCAGCTTTCACACACAGACCTTCACATCCATTTCCTCCAGGTAACACAGATCTGACAAACAGCACAGTGGAAGAGCATGTCGTGCAGAGATTGTGCTTCTGTCAGATGTTTGTGTGTCTTTAGCTGCTGTTTGTGTTGTGTCTGTGTAGAGTTTCCAGTCTGTCTCTGCTCCTCCTGGATCTACAGACTCATCCAGCATCACTGTCGGCTCTCATTTGATGATGTTAGTAAATCTGTGTCTCATTTGAGAGAGTAGCTGCAAGATTTCTGCAAAGAAGAGATAGAAAAGATAACCCATAGAAGTAAGCCTTTTATTACTGATATTCATCATGTATGAAGATGAAGCATATTTTAATAACTCCCACCAAAATATCATAATTACTATACAATATTTGTTGATTTCCATAGTGGAAGACTATAGAGGCACCATTCCCACTCCTGAACCAAGGATTCATCAGGAGATCCTTCATTGTAAGTTTCTATAAACATGTATGTACAGTAAACATAAAGAGACAGACTTTAGTTCTCATTAAATCAGACTGAATTCACATGTAACACTTTTTTTTATATTTATGTCATCCAGTCAGATTTTATTGTCAGCCTCAAGTGTAGAGAGAGTGCGCGTGGACGCTGTAACTGGGAGGTTGAGTGTGGTGGTTTGGTCGCTATATCAGTGGCGTATAAGATCATAGGCCGCAAGGGACGGGGACATGAAGTTGGATAAAATAATCAGCCCTGTAGTTTGTTCAGCTCTGGCTCTGTGCACTTTTGTGCATAATACAAAACACTTTGAACTCCCGGTAGTGTCCAGTTAATCTAGAATAGGAGTGTATGTGGATCACAGTGCAGGAACTCTGTCCTTCTACAGCGTCTCTGAAACAGTGAGCCTCATTCACAGAGTCCACACCACATTCATTCAGCCACTCTACCCTGGGTTTAGGTTAGTTTAATTCAATCTTTTTTTAAGAGAGTCAAGTTCCTTGATAAATCAGCAGTTGATACATTCAATCCTTATATTTTTTTAATAAGCCCAAAATTCAGTGGATCACTAATCATCACGTTCATCATTGAAATAACGATTTATTAGTATCTACATTTAACTCAGGCCCTGTTTACACTAGTACGTTTTTGTTTTAAAACGCATAAGTTTTGCTACTGTTACGCCATCCGTCCACACTACGCCAGAGTTTTCGAGGTGCGAAAACAAAGCGTTTTAGAAATGCTGGAGAGGCCGTTTTCATCCTAAAACGCCGCCGCTGCGTCTCAGTGTGGACGGATATCTTTGAAAACAGAGGCGTGGCTGCTGAGATCCGCTACGTCATTGGGGCTTTGGGTCATTGCGTATCCTTTCCTTATTCGTCAAGTGCACGTGGCTATAACGTCACCGGCAGACGGCAGACCAGCCTTCTCTGTAAACACTGTATTTTCAATAGCCATGGATGTTTTATATTCATTTCTTACTTTAAGTAACAACTCGACCTCGTCGTCTGTCTACAAAAAGACCTCTCTTGCTTTCTTTGCCATCGCGTTCATCGTTCAACCAGCGTTTGTTGACTAACAATAACCAAATGCCGAGCAAGACACGTGCTTCCTGTTCATACTTGAACGCGCATGCTCAGAGTGCGCGAATGGTCACGTGATATACGTTTCTGGTAGCGTAGTGAAGACGGAGATCTGTTAAGACGCTGGGTGAAACGTTAGTGTGGACGCGGATCGTTTTCATGCTAAAACGCTGTTTTAAAACTAAAACGCACTAGTGTAAACGGGGCCTCAGATCAAACTATAACGTACTGCTGTACTTACTTTGATCAATCAAAATAAGTAAAAAGAAATGAATAAAACATGAACACTGCACCAGAGTACAGTTAGGGCGTACTCACACTATGCTAAACGAACCGTGCCCAGGCCCATTTCCCAGATCGTTTGATAAGTGTCTCAGGCACGGTTCAGTTGTCTGGCCCTGGCCCGGTTGGAAAAGGTGTGCCTGAGCGCGGTTCACTTGGGCTTTGGCGTGGTACGCTTGTAGTGTGAGTGCAAAGCGCGTCTGAACCCGAAACTGAAGAGGAGACATGACTTTTGGGGACTGTTTGATATGGATTTATTAATCAATCTTACTGTTTAATGAACACAAACTGTCGTAGAATATTAAAGGCACAAACCCCTCGCTGCACGACAGCTGCACCTTCAGCAAACCTTTAACTCCTGCAGCACGAGGACTTTATGATTGTTTATGAGCATCAGCAGTGGCTGATCTGTTCATTGAAATATTTGACTGTCACTGCAAATCAAACGACTAAAACGATATAATGTTATAAAGAAATCTCCATTGTGCTGAGCGAGAGTGCTTCTCTTAAACTGAACAGCTAATAAGAGTGCGGGCCGTCGGGGGAGACGGGAGGGGGGGCAAGCGTGCTTCGGCCCGGTTCAAGGCAACTGTACATAGTGTGAGTACACCCTAATGTACATGGTACAGTCTGGGGCCCTGTATCAAACAGATTAACTGGCTAGCCAGTTAATATCAATCTAGTTTAGGTTTATGCTTCAATAAGGTAGCTGAGCTTTAATCACTATATATCCGGTACAGGTAAGCTTTAAATTTACTCACACGTGTCATTTACTGTAACACAGAAATAATTATAGCTGTGTCCAAAAGCGCATACTATAGTTGGTACTACATTTGAATTTTAATTGACTTCACAACAATTAGAAGAGCATGTTCAATATGGTATGAATATGAGTTTTGTGAAGTGAATTCAGATGTACTACATCTGCCATTTGTCATTATCACATGACTTACCCACATCAGTTGTGGCTCTTCACCCTCATTCATGTTTTCTCCCATGGCTTTATCGCATAGTACAGCGTCCATTGGATGTGCTCTTCAGAACCTCCCCAGAAGTAGTAGGTCATCTGGGTGCTTCATTTTTTTTCAGTACTATAAATTCAGACATACTGCTCAGCTTGCATACTTTTTTTTTACATACTATATAGTAGGGAATTATGATTTTATTTTTTTTTGGATGCACCTTATATTTAAATAAAATACAAATGATTTTATTACTATTTATAATTACAGCTACAGTGTGTTCTGTATAATAATGCAATATTTACTCACAAGTTTCTGTTTATTTCCATAGTGAGAGAGTTAACCGGGATTTCCAAACCTGTACTAAAGACCCGTGAGGAGTTCCTCCACTGTAAATTTCTATGATCATTATACTGTACATACAGGGATAGTCCTTATTACACATCAACAATCAGACTGAACTGTGCTGAACATTCTTTAAAGATCAGATGGGTAATATTCAAAGATTCACTACTACAACAATAGCCGCTAAATGAATGCAATAAACTATAAAATCTCATGTATAATTAAATGATAACTGGTTTATCTTACTCTGGAGTAGCTGAAAGTCCTGCTCAGAGGCCTGTTGCATGAAGTCACTTTTAGTTTTTACATGAGTTCTTATGAAAATGGGTATGTTTTGAGCAAGTTTCATCAACATGGTAGTTTACACTACAGCTAACCTGCTCACTTGTGACACAAATATGATCCAAAAAAGCTAAATATGCCAAATTTAATTTATATAAAGAGATAAACTGATTCTTAAAACAATGTTGACAGTCTTTTTGCTTCTAAATATTTGTTTATATATATTTTTCTTTATTTTCATTTTCATTGAAAAAACCTACATACATACAGTACCACCTAAATCCTTACAAGGAAGAGATGGGCCATTCCATTCTCTTGGAAGCACTCTATCACAATGAATGAATTTAGCTTACTACAAAAAGAAACTTTAAACACTACCTCCCCCCCACCCATCTATCATTGATCAAAATGTTTGTAGAAGGTTACTTAAAAAATAAAATAAAAGGCATATTATACATGAATAACATTTACAATCATAATATGAAACTGGTAGCGCTGTCGCCTCACAGCAAAAATGTCACTGATTCAAGCATGGGTCTCCTCTGGGTGCTCCGGTTTCTCCCACAAGTTCAAAGACATGTGGTACAGGTGAATTGGGTAAGCTAAAATTGTCTGTAGTGGCGAAAAAATGAATGAATGAATGAAAATGGAACTGGCTAGGACAAAAATTCTAAATTGAGGCAAAGTGTACATGAACAATGATACCAAAATAGACATTATAAGATAATTCATGAAATAAATAATAAAATAAAATAAATGAATTAACGTACAAAAGTCTTGTAAAAGTCTATATCAGTTCAGTCTATCTGCAAAAATAGCATGGATGGTTCCCAAATATTATTAAAAATGGACAATCTGTCACTTAGTGTGAATCTCAGTTCTTCTAAGTGTAACATTTTCAAGCTCTCTAGCCCACATTTCAAAGTTGGGGACAGCATCAGATTTCCACATTTGTAAAATGAGTTTTTTTGCAATAAACATGCATAATAGAATTGCTTGTGTTTGGTTTCTACTGCAAGAATTGTCCTCTGCTCCTAAAAGTCCAGTACTTGGACCAAGTTCTAGATTCATTGAATACACTTCAGAAAGAAATTTAAATGTATTTTTCCAGAATGGTTTTAGTTTACTGCATGACCACAAAGAACGAATCCGAGTTTCCGACACCTTGCTGTTATATTTATATTATAACAGTTGAATATTTAAATACTTACATGAAGTGCAATTAATTTTTATATATACATATACATTTACTTTATTTATACGGCTTTTAAAATGACAGAACTTGTGTTTTTGTGCACCATATAAATGATTAAGTTCAGTTAAGTTATTTATATGGACTAATGAAACTCTGAATCAAAGAGTTGACAAAATTGGTAATACCCAAAGTTGTGAAACCACTGAACTTGATCTAATTCAGGTTGGATTTGTTTGATTTTGTCGACTTTAAACTCAGTTTAATCATAGGCCACGGGTCTGTTTTACTCATCACTCATTCATTCATTTTCTTTTAGGCTTAGTCCCTTTAGTAATCAGGGGTCGCCATAGCGGACAATTTAGTGTACCCAATTCACCTATACCACATGTCTTTGGACTTGTGGGAGAAACCGGAGCACCCGGAGGAGACCCATGTAACCACGGGGAGAACATGCAAACTCTTGCTGTGAGGCAATTGTGTTTCCCACTGCGCCACCGTGACACCCAAGCTCGAAACATTTAAGCTATAATTTCTGTCCAACTACAAACGCACCAACATGATGACGCTGTAATGTTGATAGCAATGAGGCAAATGCTGAAAATAATTTAAAACATCTTAACAGGATTTTTATTGTAAAAATAAATGCACTAAATGTCTGTATTTTTATTTTTGGACCGTGTCTGTTCCTTGATTAAAAATAAATAATGTGTTTTATTTTCACCAGATTCCCGTCAGCTCACTGTGGATCCAAACACACTGAATAATTACCTGTTGCTGTCTGATGGGAACAGAGTAATTAAATCCACTTCTACAGACCAGTATTATTCTGAACATCCAGACAGATTTGATTGTCGGCCTCAGGTGTTGTGTAGAGAGAGTGTGTGTGGACGCTGTTACTGGGAGGTGGAGTGGAGCGGTGATGTGGAAATATCAGTGTCATATAAGAGCATCAGCAGGAGGGGACAGGGAAGTAAGTGTGGATTTGGACGTAATGATCAGTCCTGGAGTTTGGTCTGCTGTGACTCCAGTTATTCATTCTGGCACAATAACGTTAAGACCAAATTGCCAGAGCCCAGTTCATCTAGAATCGGAGTGTATGTGGATCACAGTGCAGGAACTCTGTCCTTTTACAGCGTTTCTGACACAATGAGCCTCATTCACATGGTCCACACCACATTCACTCAGCCGCTCTACCCCGGATTTGGGATTGATTCTTTCTGTTTTCTAAATTCCTCACCCAACTCAAAGATAAAACTTAGTGGGGGAGAGGGGGGGTTTTGGTTTCTCTCCTGAGCAAAGCATGGCATAAGTCGATTTTTTTTTTCAGAGCTCCTGCAATCACCTAATTGTTTAATGATTAATTACAAATAAATATATGCTAATGATCGAATGAAGGCGAGATAATATTGGTGCTTTAACCACGACCTCAAAATATCCTAATATGGCAGCGAAACTAAGAAAATTCAAGTACAATGGCTCTGGGAACCCGCAGCCTAATGACTCGTCTGGAAAAGAAACCGTAAACCAATCCAATCAAACCCAAAATCCAAATTCTAACCTCTATAACAGCAGAAACTGGCACGATAATGCTTGCTGAAGTGAAAGCAGTTCTGGCAAAGGATTTTGACTAGAAAAGTGAGCTACAAGAAATGAGATCTGAAATTGCTAATATGTTAGTCACGCATACCGAACTGGACAATCTCAATGTTAAAATCAAAGCTGTGGAAGAAGGTCTGTCAGCATGGTCTGATGAAACTACAGCACTGCAAACAAAAATGACAAAACTTGAGGGGCAAGTGAAATACCTCAAGTAGAGATGTGAAGATGCTGAAGGAAGGATGAGGAGAAACAATATGCGGATTGTTAACCATGACACATTCAGTATTAATCCACACAGTGGTAAAAGCTGAACTATTTTGAAACTTGACTGCCGCATGTGTGTAGGAACAGCTGACGGTGGCCATAGCAACGATAAACAGCAGTGGATCGCAAGCTCACAAAAGAGTTTAAATCTGTAAACAAAGCGGCACGAGTCATGTTTTGTACGTGGTTAACCAGATACAGTACAAGTGGTTACAAGTAACAAAACACAATTAAATACATAATTTGCAAGCTAGAGAAAACAAGGAGGCAAACATTTTAATCGCACGTACTTACACTTGTGAAATGGAGGAAGAAACTGGTCCATGAACCGTGTACTATAAAGTTCCTGTCCAGCTCTGACAAAGTCCCATACATCAATAGTCTTTTCTGATCCTTCAACAAACGGCCGATGAAGAAAAATTACAGGAACACAGCACAAGACTGGGGCTGTAATGCTGAGGTATTTTTGCAAAAATAAGCTTCAACCACTGACTCTTCACAGCCTCATCTTTAGATGGAGAAATAACACTAACTTTCCCTCACACTTCAGCTACAGCGTTTGTCTTCCACTATTTCTCTCTGCAGTGTTTGTGGGCAGGGCCGTTTTTTTTTTAATTTTTCTGGGTCTGCGCATGCAACAAATGGGCAAATCGATGTCACACCGGCACGGCTAAAGACTCATTATAGCGCCGATTCATTAGAAACACTGTGTCGACTCTTTTATAGATGAATCAATAGTTTTAAACATGGTACACTTTCAGATTTAAGCCTTAGCTGGATATTTCACTTCACTTAGTGCTGTGTTGCACACTGTATGGAAGGCCATTTTCAAAAACCCATAATAGGGGCTCTTTAAACTTTATTGTTTTTCAGACATTCAAACACAATGACTGTCCAACAAACATTCACACCACAACTGACAATAAAACATGCACTATACAAACAACACAGACAGAAGTATTGTCATAATACATTAATACAATAATAAAAAATAAATAAATTACAAAAAGAAAACCAATTTCAAAATAAATACGGCAATAATAATAAATAGATCAAAATAAAAAAAACTAAATATCTAAAAAAAGACCTTCGGTTTTTATCTAAATTAGTCTAATCCTCTTTAACTGTTTCTGGCAGAATTTATGTCTGTAAAGTAATCCTTGAAAGGTTGCCAGATTTGATAGAATTGTCTTTCTTTTTTTAGGGAGAATCTGATTTTCTCCAGTTCCAAATGTTTCGTAACATCCCTCATTAGATGTATATATGTAGGAGCAGCTTTCTGTTTCCAGTTTAATAATATTAACCTTTGTAGACAGACAAATTGAATTATATTTGGTTCTGTACTGTTTTTATCCATCTCGAAATCAGTAATGCCTAGAACTGCGATACAGAGATCTGAATCTATTGGCTTTTGACCTGTTTTTGAGAACGTTAGAAAATTATTTTCCCAGTAAGAGGCAAGGCAAGTTTAATTATAAAGCACATTTCATACACAGTGGCAATTCTAAGTGCTTTACATAAACAGAATTAAAATTTTAAGTATAAGAAAAATAAAAACAAATAATAAAAAAACTGATAAAAACAGAGTTGTTGTGTTAAAACAAGTTATGTCTTAAAACAAGTTTGTTGTGTTAAAACTAGTTATAAAAGAATGGAAATCAAAAGAAAGACACAGTAAGAGGATAATTTTGGGCAGCTCCAAAACATATAAGCCAGTGATGCTGGCTCTAGCCCACACCGATTACATGCAGGGTCCACTTCTGGAAATATCTTACTAAGTTTTTTGTTTGGACCAATGTAAACAATGTATTACTTTAAATTGTCCTGCCTTGCGCATACCGATGACCTGTGGGTCTGTTCATGGGCTATCTCCCATTGCTCATCGGTTATTTCAACACCTAAATCTTACCTAAAAAAGGATTTTAGGTTATCTAAAGTCACTGTGATTGTTTATATATTTATATATATATATATATATATATATATATATATATAGATAGATAGATAGATATAATACCTCCCTTTTTTATTAGAGTGGGGTGTATATACTTTTCCTTTCCTCTGTTTATCCCCCCTCCCCAAGAAGCAGATTTGCTCTTATATGCACACACATGTATGGTTTATTTTTCACCTTAACCTCCCCCTGGCTTTAGGACTGTCCTTACTGTCCTAAACAGACCAATGGCTTTAATTAAGATAATAAGCTATGGCCTTCATAGATCTATCAAAAGAAAGAAGATCCAAATCAGTTAAACAACTTGATTGTCAGATAGCTTTTCTTCAAGAAACACACTTAATAAACTAAATTGGCCATAGTGTATGAGTGTGTGTGTGTGTATGTGAGAGTGTGTGGGTGTTTCCCCAGTACTGGGTTGTGGCTGGAAGAGCATCCACTGTTTAAAACATTTGCCGGTATTCTTGGCCGTTCATTCTGCTGTGTTGACCCCTGATAAATGAACTAAGCTTAAGGAAAAATTAATGAATGAAACATCTCCCAATCCCCCCACAGTCCCTTTATTTTTTTTTTACACATTTAATTAATTAAAATAATGCTGTGCAAATCTCTCCCTCTTTTCTTTTTTTCCCCATTTTTCCTTTCCCCTGATCTTTTCAGTATCCATGTGTATCCCTATTGACTATTTCTGATGTATCTCTGATTTTGTGTTAAAATAAATAAAATGTAGTGATGTGAAGATGGAGAAATTCTGATGTGAAACATATCAGGCATTTGAACCCCATGATGATAAATCAGTAACTGTGAAACCTTTTTATTTTCATATCAAGATGAAATTTTCCCATTAAAATAAGAAACAGAGAAAATATGAAATGCCAATTGATGAACTTTGTGCTTTGCCACTTTGAACGGAACCATATCCTGCTGAATCTCACTGCATGTTTCTGGATTTAACACAGGCATGTTCTAGTTTATAGGTGCTCTGATTCAGAAATGAACCCTTAATTACATTTTAAAAGAGTAGCAGAAATATATAATTATTCTCTCTCAGTGCTTTTATATTACAGCCATTGTGGTCTTGGGTTAATAATACTTTATGAATTTTTGGTCTATTGGAACAGATTTATTTGTACTGTAAATTTGCTGTTGTTGCATCAGTTTTGAAGGACAGATATGTTGAAAAGACATCATTAGTTTACACTATTGACTATTATAAAATGCTGCATGATATCAAACTGCATGATAAATGTACTGATTTCTGTAGAAAATAGTATTTTAATTGATCAGCTTCAGTAAGAATCATAAAGTCCTCTGCATTTTGTGTATTTTCACATTGTGGGTTTGTGTTTCTCCTGATGAATTCTGTTTTACCACAGATAAAAGTGCAACTCTGAGTTCGGTTTCTCAATAAACATCACTGACAGAACACAACTCTCAATTCAGTTATTTATTTATTCTTTTTTTATTTAAAGTAATTTTCCCCCATGATTGTCTTTAAATATAATTTATTGTCAAAACATCTCGCACAAAAGTATAAAAATAAGGTGCTAAATAAAAACGGTAAATAAACACAGATTTCAAGATCGAGTCTAACTTCTGTCTAACCACTGCCATCTAGTGGTGTTTAATATATGACTGGCTGATTCACTTTTCACAAACAGGAAGTGTTTCGTCTCAGAAAAATCGAAACTAAACTTAAGCTATTGTCGAAGTGTTGAGGATCCCCTTCTGTCTGTGAGTTTGTGCTGTAAAATGGCAGAATCCAGTATTTCAGTGGCTCAGGATCAGTTCAGCTGTTCAATCTGTCTGGATCTACTGATGGATCCAGTGGCCATTCCCTGTGGACACAGTTACTGTATGAGCTGTA
>CAIGQQ010038184.1:2990121-3012465 GCA_903798035.1 Danio albolineatus
AGGGAAAAACACCATGCTGGCTGAAGTGGTGGAGAAACTCAAGAAGACAAAACTACAAGCTGCTCGTCCTGCTCAGTGTTACTCTGAATCTGCAGATGTGGAGTGTGATGTTTGTACTGGAGACAGAAACAAAGCCATCAAATCTTGTCTGGTGTGTCTGGAATCTTATTGTCAGATTCATTTTGAACGTCATGAAGAATTTCACTCTAGAAAGCGACACAAAGTGACTGAAGCCACTGGACGACTGCAGGAGATGATCTGCCCTCAACATGAGAAACTACTGGAGATTTTCTGTCGTACTGATCAGTGCTGTATTTGTTATCTGTGTACAATGGATGAACACAAAAACCACGACACTGTATCAGCTGCAGCAGAGAGGACTGACAAACAGGTATGAACTATGTACTAATCTGTGTAACCACTCTTTGTTGAATTCTCCAGTGTAATAAGTTTATTAATATGTTGCCTGTAATCTTTTAAATCCTATAGAGACAGTTGGAGGAAACCCAGGGTAAACTCCATCAGAGAATGGAGGAGAGACAGAAGGAGTGCGAGGAGCTTAGAGTGGCTGTAGACTCTCACAAGGTGAGTTTTAGCAGAAGATCAACTTCTGGCTGCTTGAGGGACTGACTGAGACTCAGTTAGGACTGTCCTGCAGTCGGTCAGTGAGGAGCCCAGTGCTGGAGCACTTTCAGTCCCACTGAAGCCCCTGTGGGGAACAGGCTGTGAGGCAGCAGTAAGAGCTGAGCGAATGACTGATTCTGCTGCTTCTCTCTCTGTGTCCTAACAGCGCTCTGCACAGGCAGCAGTGGAGGACACTGAGAGGATCTTTACTGAGCTCATCCGCTCCATTGAGAGAAGCTGCTCTGAGGTGATGCAGCTGATCAGAGATCAGGAAAAGGCTGCAGTGAGTGGAGCTGAAGCACGACTGGAGCGACTGGAGAAGGAGATTGATGATCTGAGGAGGAGAGACGCTGAGCTGGAGCAGCTTCCATACACAGACCATCACATCCATTTCCTCCAGGTAACACAGATCTGACAAACAGCACAGTGGAAGAGCATGTTGTGCAGAGATTGTGCTTCTGTCAGATGTTTGTGTGTCTTTAGCTGCTGTTTGTGTTGTGTCTGTGTAGAGTTTCCAGTTTCTTTCTGCTCCTCCTGGATCTACAGACTCATCCAGCATCACTGTCAGCTCTCGTCTCTCTTTTGATGATGTTGGTAAATCTGTGTCTCGTTTGAGAGAAAAAATGGACCAATTCTGCAGAGAGGAGATAGAAAAGATAACTGAATTGGGTAAAAAAAAAGAAATACCCCTATTTCTAAGAAAAAAGCTTATATATAGCATATAATTGTTTAATATTTTAATGTATTACAAAAAACATGGAAATAATATATCATGCGATGTTTGTTTTGTTTGTCTTCATATGATATCTGATTTGTAATAAAGGTCTTTTGGTTTTCACAGTAAAATGCACTGAGATCATTCCTACCTCTAAACCCACGGCCAAGGGTGAGTTTCCAAGTAAGCTTCTTTTATAGACACATTTTAAAAAACATTCTACAGTATAATAAAGTATCTTGCAATATTATGTCAGAATTTCACTCATCTTACGCACAGTCATACTATACACGGTATGATTTGTCTTTTTAATTTTAACAAAGTTTTCGGTTGCATGAAAGGTCTTCAGGATTACTAGAAAGTTACAGGCAGGTGAGCGAGGTCAGGGCTGCAGCTAAACTGCAAATAAATTTTGGCATCTTGATTGCCAATCTGTTTCACTCTGTATGTAAAAGTCCTCACAAAGAGGATTGATGAGAAGTCACTGTAACTGTGTGCATTCCTGTTTTAAAGGTTTCTATATTCTATGCATGTATACCCTAACGCGTGCGTGTGCTATTCTGCATGTAGGAGTGATTGAGCCTTAGAAAAACTAAACAACCACTGAAGATACAAACTGAGAAAATGAGAATGTAATGCCAAGGAAACCAGAAAATAAAGAGAGGAAAACAAATAAACAGCAGAAATACCTAAATAAGTGTCCACAGAAACTTAGAACACAGAAGAAGTGATTATTTCAGTAGAACAAAGCCTTTAATTCATAAATATAAATTTATTTCATTTTAGATTTATTACAATAAAGTTGATTGATTTCCACGTTTTATTCTTATGTTCATTAAAGGTAAATATTTTCTATATTTATTAAGTTTTGCAACAGAATATTTGTATCTGTATTGTAAGCTACAGTTTTTAGAAGAAGTAGAGAAGTAGACATGAGCTAATTAGTTTCTTTTTTTTTTTTGATGAGCTAGCAGAGGAGATGACCATATATGATCTGTATTCTCCCATGCTAGAACTGGACCCCTCCATCGTGATGCTGGAAGACTGCTTTATGGAGTTGGATCCCCCTTTGCTTAATCTGAAACCCTTTGCCCTGGCACAGTCTATGGTCCCAGAGCTGAAACCCTCTCTCTCGAAAATTGAACCCTCACTTCTGGAACTACAACCCCCATTCCCGAAGCTGAAACTTCCCATTGGCTGAAACTTCCCATTGGCCGGAAACCCACTGCCCTTAAACTGGAACCCCCAAATCTAGAGCCAGAGCCCTTGATCACCACAAGCACACGTTTTAGCGAATTTCGCCGCTTTCACAATGAAATGGGTCAATCAAGTGAATTGAGTAGATCTGTAAAAAAAGTTCATTTAAGGTGAAGAAGCTTGGTAACTGATAGAGTGAGTGCACCATTCTCCCCAATCAACATTGTCCAAACCTGCTATGGGTAATGCCCACTGTAAACAATAAGGAGAGCATGTGGAGATTTTATCTCTCTTTCATTTAAAATCCTTTAGTGCACGGCAATGCATTGATTATCCCTCACATTATCGATATTGTCTTTGGCTTTGGAATGTGCTTCTGATTCTATATTTTTTAAGCTTAACATTGTTGTATGTTAAGGCTAGGCTTTGGGGTAGATAGGTCACACAGTAGTCGTATAGCTAGACGTTTGCTTAATGACTTAGAGAACCTACAGCACATCCAGCCCGTTTAGAACAACCATTCATGTTTAATACACACACACACACACACACACACACACACACACACACATATATATGCATTTTTTCGATTCCATTAATTACTCTTTGAACTTGCTTGGTGCGTGTCTGAATGTATGCCTATGCGCAATGTCCAATCAGTGAGTGCTAAAGATAAGGACGCTGTCACATTAACGTGAAAGTGTAGTGAAACTTGGAACTTGAAACAAGTGGAATTTGTACTCTGCATTTTGCCTATTAAATGCACAAACACGTAGTAAGAACTGAATTACACCACTGCGAACACAACCAAAAGCAGTGAACAAAACAGAGTCACTTTTTGTAAACTGAGTCTGAGTACTGTGTGCTCAGCCATTAATGTCGTCACTGGTTTTGACAGCACAGGAGCACAAACTATACATCCCCCTCTGTGTTTAAAGGTTCTGTGAAGTGTTTTGAAATGTGCAGTTTTTTCCATGTTTCACACAATCTCAACTGAAACATGAAGACAGGGCAGGACGTAGAGTAGCTCCTCCAGCAGCATTTTGAAAGGGGCAGGACACGTCAGATACTTTAGAGCATTTGCCAATTTATATATTTTTACCCGTTTGGAGAAAGTGAAAAAACTGCAGACTTTTAAATGCAAATTTTGTCACTGTTTTGGAGCACATTGCAGATATCCTTAAAACTAACATACTGATACTAACATCTAAAAAACAGCATTTTAATTATTTAGGAACGTGTAATGTTATGAGGTACAAACTAAATCTTGCTTCTGAAGAATAAAACTCAGTTATGTCTAATAATTATGTCAACATGCCTGACTTGAAGAGTATTCAATTAGTTATGCCATAGAACGTAAACATTTGAGAAATTGTGTTGTAACTTTATCAGTGCTGCATCTGTGAATGGCCTTATAGCCACTTCAATTGGCCTATGGCGTCTCAGTAAAAGGCAGCCTATCTAACATATAAAGACACCAATCACCAATTCTGTTTTAGGGGGGTATAACAGTCAGTGCACAGTAATTTAATCTCATTAACGAGCTGGTTAAAGATTGGCATAGACTTAAAATTTTAATAAAATAACAGCAACAAAATTTATTATAAAATCTAGATTCAAATAATACCAAATATGATTATCTCCTCTTTCTTTTAAGTTTAATGAAACATTAAAATGAATCCTCCCTGTACCAGCTCCACACAATGGAGATATTTACATACTAATTACTAATTACTAGTTACTAATATTTATTTCAATATTATTTTTTTATCAATTATAATAACAACTCTGCAAGAGTTTCAGACAAGAGCTGTCCACGAGCTACAGAACTGTTAATTCCATTATAGATTTTCTTTACATTTCTTTTCTCCAAACTCAAAATGAAAGCATCAACGATTTATTAAACTATATAAAAACAAGAGACCATTTTCATTGAATCAAATCATAATCAAGTAAATTTGATTATTTAAATCAAATTTTCAAATAGCCTGATAGTCTTCAGCATTCATAGTCATGTTTTTTTTCCATCTACATGCCCAAAAAACATCAGTCAATACTAATCACTAAAAGTAAAGTATGTATAGGTCTTCAAGTATATGATTTTATTTTACGAATCTTTACCAGCTTCAGCAATCACTGAAATAAACCTTGCTTCATACATATGATCAACTTTCTCCTCTCCTTTGCTCCTCTGTTTACCAGCTTTTAATAAAAAATGAATAATTTCTTCTGCCTTAACTCGCACATAATTTCAATGTAGAATCCAGTTTCTTTTTCGTATACCTTTTTTTTTTTTAATTACTAAAGTATGAGGTTGATTTGTTAACTCAATAAACATCACTGACAATGCAGCTCTGTGAAGTGTTGGAATAATTTGATTTACAGGATTCTGTTATCCGCAATGCAATGCAAAAGTTACATTCAGGAGGTGTGCAACAGTTTTCATTTCCTGACTTGATAGGCAGCTGATATTAACAGGTGGAGTTTGGTGAATCCGTCACTTGTCAATCATTCTCCAGGCCTTTATTGGCCTCACCCATATATATATTCTCTTTTTGTACGTATTCTCTGCACAACATTAAAAACGTAAGCCTTTCTCAACTGCAATTATTCTGTGCTCACAGGAAGTTTAGCTGCAGAGCTCAAGTTCATTTTAGACAATCAGCTTCATCTACTGCAAAAATGCTTCATGCAGGGCAGATCACACTCAACAGAAGAAGTTCAGTTAATATTTCACCTTAAGCAATACAAAACAAATTGTTTAATAAACAAAAAAAGACAAAAATAATAAGAAATATATATATATCCCTTTTCCCAAAACAAGTGTATCAGTCTTATTATTTTGTGTGATTTTAATTTTTTTTTTGAGTGGGATCCCTAGTACATCAAACTAGTGGAAAATCATACCACCCTTGCAGCTGTTTTTAAAGTACACATGTAATAGTTCCCTTCAGATGCAAACCTTTTTATTAATGGCAATAAAAAGATTGTTTTAACGCCTTATCTTCAAACATTAAAGTTACGTTTCAGTTCAAATATATACAACTAATGTTTATAGTTCAGTGATTTTCATCATACTTTTCGTTTCAATGCAAAATTACAGAAAGACGTAATCTTTCTTACTGTTCTTCTTAGGAGTTATTATTATCGGAGGTTACTCTCTCAAAATAATGAGAGAAATGCACAGTTCCTGGATTATCCAGGTATTCAAGCAAGATGAACATTAAATAAATAAATATATTTACTGTTTAATATAATACTGGATTTTTCAGTCACTCAAGTCTGGTCAATTCTGTAAGAATTTTTAAAAACCGTGTATTTGGCTCCGACATTCCACAATATGTGGTGGTTATACAAACTGGCCGCTAGGTGGGACTGTTGATACCTGAATAGAAACGAGAGTTAAGTGTGCCTCGTTGTAGATGCAAAAAAGCTGGTAAATCGGTCGTTCAAATGTTTACCACGATAACGTTATATAACTTGGCCATCATAGAAGGTTCATGTAGAAATGATTTCTAAATAAGTGCCAGTTTCTAGTGTTTTTCACCGCTAAATGTTTCAGTAGAAGCGCCTGAAAACATGCTCATGGCTGTCCGTTTCCGTAGCAACTACTAACAAACTAGAAAGAGGAAGTCATGGTCGGCAGTAAGTGTTTTTTATATATTATTTTCTTTAAACTAAATGTTATTATATTACATTGATCGTGTTTTTCTCACCCATAACCCTCTGACCTTTCGCGGTTTAGCTGTTTGTAAACTAATCGTCCCTCTTCGTCCGTTCAGTCACTGAGGATCTGATCCGCCGCAGAGCAGAGCACAATAACGGGGAGATCTTCTCCCTGGAGGAGCTTTCCCTCCATCAGCAGGACATCCAGAAGATCGAGCACATCCACAAGTGGTGCAGAGACCTCAAAATCCTCTATTTACAAAACAACCTCATTCCTAAAATAGGTAAGTAGTGTAAATAAATAGTTTGGACACTGTAATGTTAACTCAAGCACATGAGAGTTCGTGTAAGCTCTTGTAACTTTGTTTCTGCAGAAAATGTTGGCAGACTAAAGAAGCTGGAATATTTAAATCTGGCACTGAACAACATTGAAGTCATTGAGAATTTGGAAGGTGACTTCATATAGTGTGTCTGTCTGTGTGTAATTGGGTCACATTTTGGTTTCTGCATCAAATTAAATGTAAAAAATAAATTATAAATACATAGAAAAGCACATTAAATGGAAGTGTATGTTTTAGTGCTTTAAATAACTAATAATATTGAAAGTATATATAAATACAGTCATGCCTGAAATTATTCATTCCCGTGTGATATGAATACTTTTGGGTTTGACTGTAGAATAGAATTTGTTTTTTTTAATTTAAAGGTTTTGTTTTTTTTTGTTCTTGCTTATGTTTCCTTTTAATATGCTTTGGATAAAAGTAACGTAAGATAACAAGAAAGAGATATACAAAAATATAAAAAAACATAACTGCAAAATCAGTGTCAAAATTCAAATCAAATTATGTCATTGAGATACTAATGTTGTTCTTCATTATTAATATTTAGAATTTCGATATTTTTCTATTTTCATTTAACAAGTAAAGTCTTAACAGTTTTGTCGTTTGAGTATATACCTAATAAACTAACCAACTTCGAAGTTGGTTTTATTACATATTCATTCATTTTGAATATTCACAAAATCTTTCTGAAATGTTTTGCTTGAAAAGTGTGATGTGGAAGTATTTATTGATTGATTTTTTTGTTACAGTGGATGCAATTACAACCTGTTATATATGTCTATATGTACATGTAGGTTGTGAGAGCTTACAGAAACTAGACCTGACAGTGAATTTTGTGGGTAAGCTGAGCAGTGTGGAGAGGCTGAAGAACAACCTTCATCTCAGAGAGCTCTATCTGGTGGGAAACCCTTGTGCTGAATACCACGGGTACAGGCAGTATGTGGCGGCATTTCTGCCTCAACTACAGGTATTGCACTATGACACACACACTCAAGAGACACATTTAATATTTGTTTACACCAAGAATGATAATTATGATAACTACATTAGCGTCCTCACCAACAGGTGATATGTTTGTTTATTATAAGCACTCACTTCAGTTTTGTCATCTACCAGTTTAAATACTCACTTTTAAAAGCAGGATTTATTCCAACTGGCTGTCAAATTTTCATAGTTCATCTACTGGAAATAAAAAAAGAAATTTGTATGAATGATTTGTAAAGCTAGATCTTAATTGTTATAGTGTTAAAGTGTTATAGTTGTCGTCCTTGATGTTAAGGTTTGCCCTATTTATGAATTATGCTTTTTGTTGTTTGCAGTGGTTGGATGGGAAAGAAATTAGCCGAGCTGAGCGTATCCAGGCCCTGCAGGAACTGGATGCAGTGAGGACACGTGTTTTACAGCAGGAAACAGAGTATTTAGAGAAAAGAGAGAAGCAGAAAAGCAATGCAAATGAGCATCCCGAAATAAACCAGTGAGTATCTTAAGATAACTAAAGTTTAGATCAGGGGTTCTCAACCTTTGTTGCCCACATGGTCAGGGGTTCTCACATGGTCTCCCACTGAAGCTAAGCAGGGCTGCGCTCGGTCAGTACCTGGATGGGTGAGCACATGGGAAAGCTAGGTTGCTGCAGGAAGTGGTGTTAGTGAGGCCAGCAGTGGGCGCCCAACCTGCGGTCTGTGTGGGTCCTAACGCCCCGATATAGTGAAGGGGACTCTATACTGTTCAGTGAGTGCCGTTTTTCGGATGAGACGTTAAACCGAGGTCCTGACTCTCTGTGGTCAATAAAAATCCCAGGATGTTCTTCGAAAAAGAGTAGGGGTTTAACCCTGACATCCTGGCCAAACTGCCCTATGGCATCTGTCCATCATGGCCTCCTAACCATCTCCATATCATAATTGGCTTCATCATTCTGTCTCCTCTCCACCAATCAACTGGTGTGTGGTGTGTGGTCTGGCGCAAAATGGCTGCTGTCGCGTCAACCAGGTGGATGTTGCACACTGGTGTTCCCCCCTATCTGTAAAGCGCTTTGAGTGCCCAGAAAAGCGCTATATAAATGTAAGTAATTATTATTATTAACCTTTTTCACTTTGGGGCTCTCCTGTCTGACATTTTTTCTTAAACTGACTGTCTAGAGAAAATGCTTATTTTAAACCTTTATTTATTAGCAAAGCATTTCTTTTGCCCTGTACTATTATTCTCTTATTTTTCTATAGAATTTATATAAAAAACATATTTTATTTTATTTACTTATTTATTTATTTTTAAACACACACAGATTCAAAGCTCTTGAATTCTTTACTTATAGTACAGAGGATAACACTTTACAGAGTATTTGGGCCTTTTCTTCAATAAATGAATTGGACTATATTGGTCTACTATTCATATCCATTAAAAAAATAAACATAGAAATGTAAAATACAGTAAAACACTATAAATCTATTGAAACACATCGATCTGAAGGATATCATTGGAGTTCGCTGACCTGTATGGGCGAGTGTCCGTTATAAAACACTTGCAGGACGTTTATTTGGACAACTGGATATTTTGAAGTGTTTACACAGAGGGGGCATGCATGGTTTATAAATCAACGGACTTGTGTGACTCTGATACAGTAGGAGTCACAGACGTGAGGTTGTTATAACTCTAATCATCTTTATCTTTACCTTTACATTTGAGTGACTGTCTGCTTATACAACTGAGAATGTAGTCCCAGTTGGCGTGCAGCAGTTGGAAGTTTAAGCCACAGTGAAGTCTGTATTGAGTCAGAAGTAATTAATCACAGAAAACGGGAAATGCCATTACTTCGATCATTTTAATATGACATATTAAATAATTAAATAAAATAATTATAGTATAATATTTAAGTAAATTTCGTGGCCCACCTGCAGTATTGCTGAGTTTAGATTGCTGAATCACTAGTTTAGATTACTGTCTGTTTAGATTTCTGCAGTTGCAATGAAATTTATTCAACCCCCAAAGACTGAAACAATCTGCAAACTAACCACATATTTACAGTTATTCATTTAGTAGACTCTTTTAACCAAAGACTTACAAATGAGGATAAAATATAAAAGATAAGCAGCAATATATTGATGCCATGACAAGTTTCAGTTAGTTCAAACAATCTAAGTTAGTTAATCTGTTTATTATATACATACATGAAGTACACTCAGAATTGCACAATGTTCTTCAGAAACATGTTTATAGGAAGGTGTCTGGTGCACACAGAGAGGAAAGTGTGTGTTTTTTACAGGTGGTTTGTCAAGCCCACTCACCTGTGTGAAATATATTTAGTATTGCACAATGCTCTCCAGAAATATGGAGTGTTTATAAGGTGTCTGGTGGACACTAGCTATTTTTCCATCCAAAAATGCAAATAAAATTTATGCACAAAACTGTAATATTGCATTAACGACGTGCGAATAAAACAGCGTTTTGTCACTTCCTGAGTAACTGGCACCAAATATCAAAAGTAACAACGGAATTTTATGCTGTACATTGCAAATTTTAGATAGTAGATTAAACTACCTTAGAGTTAAAAATAACACTCCCTCAGAGTTTGTATGGGAGCTACTATAAAAGTGTTAAAATAACACTTTTAAAAGGGTTAACATTATCAACGCTCAGAGATTGTTAATTAGCAAACTTTTATAGTGTAAAATATGAACACCACAAAGGATCATATGAACACCAACAGTGTTATGTGTTAACACTCTTAGGTCAAATTTTCAACACGGCACGGAAATAAAAATATATCTTGTTTAATATCGGCAACATTTTATTAACTATTCCATTAATGTTTAAGGAAAACAATTCAAAACAGTCACAAACGGCATTTCTCATATTTTAACCAAAAGGAGCAGTTTTAAGACAGCTTTATTTTCTTTAGTTTTAATGTAACATCGCTAGTACAGAACAAAATATGAAAAATGAAATGAAATGAATGAAAAATGATGCTTTTTTTGTGAGATGTTTAAAAGTAACGTGTATATACAACAATTTAGATGTCAAATGTCTATATACAAACATTTTAAGTACTTTTACTCAACAGTTGCTTCTTCTCATTGCTCCTTGTGGCAGAAGAAAATGGCGTCTGGAAAAATCCTTCAGGGATATTGCTGCATAAACTCCCAGATGTAGTAGTCAACACTGTGTTAGCGTTAGATACATGTAACTCTGTATGACATGGAGGCAAATCAGCTTCTAACACTTAGAGGGTTACCTTATCTTTATCTAATTCTAGAATTTCAACACTTTACTCTGAATTACCACAACACTCTAAAGTTAACAATAATGAATTTGCTGTGTAGGAGAAGCTGTGTGAATCTTTTCTTTATTCAATAAATGACTTGAGCCTCAGAAGACAATGCCGACATGCAATGAATGAGTTTGAAGGCGTGAGACGTGGAGCACAGACGCTCTTAACAATTCTGGTGGTAATTAATAATATAATAACACTAATACTGAAATTGTTAAGGCGTTTTTGAATGACCTAAACAGCATTTCTGATGTTTTACAATGTGCTCAGCCTGCTGGTTTGTCCATTCACACACATTTTTATCATCACATGATCTCTTATAACAAAATGACACATGACTTTTCTTAATGCACATGCTGGAATTTGTTTGGTAAAAGTGTTTATGCACATTGTAGTTTATGCACAACTTTTCTTATCGAATAAAATGTTTATTCTATTCAGTTATGTGCATGCGTTATGCGTATTTTCAAAATTTATGCACATCTTGGCGTTTCCATCAATAATTTTTTATGTGCATATCCAAAATGCGCATAAAAATGGGTGGATGGACACATAGCTACTGATGGATAGTGTGTTTCCTGCAGGTGGCTTGTCAAGACCATTCACCTGTGTGAAGTACACTCAGAATTTCACAATGTTCTCCAGAAATGTGGAGTGTTTATAAGAAGATGTCTGGTGCACATGGAGAGGAAAAGAGTGTGTCTCCTACAGGTGTTTTTCAAGTCCACCTGTGTAAAGAATACGTAACTGCACATGCTTTCCAAAATCGTGTTTAAAACTAAAGTCAACATATGGTTTCTTTACTGATTTATCATAAAGGAAACAGCTGAATCACATTTTAGAGCATTTTTTTGAGAATGTGAACTTGCACTTGAGTTTTGGATGAACAAGTGAGGCTTATTTGCAGTGATGATTTCACACAGATTGCTCTCCGAGAACCAAAATGACACCCGGCAGAATCCAGAATTAGGCTCCAAGACTCACACAGAGGCAGAGGACGAGGAGAGGGAATTCTGGGAGAAGCCGTGCCCATTCACACCAGAGTCCAGACTAGAGGCCCATCGCCATCTGGAGGAGAAGAGGAGAGCCAATGAGAAAGAGAAGTTTGTGCAAAATCTAAATCACTGTAAAATATCTGCAGTTGCAAACAATAATTTTTAACCCTCAAAGGCTGAAACAATCTACAAATGTTAACTTTTCTAAAGATTCTGAGTTTTTTGTATTTTTTCTGTAATAGGTCCATGACATATTTTATTCTTTAGCCTTGTTCTACACTGTAAAAAAGCAATTAGTTGATTTTACTAAAAAAATAAAATAAAAAAAATTAAACTCGTTGCCTTATAATTATTTAATTTTTATTTAATTTTTTTAAACAATTAAGTCAACAAACTATGTGCGTAATTATAAAAGTTAAGTAAAGTCAATGGGTTTACTGACTTTTTAAAGTAAAATCAACTTGTTTTTAAGACAACGGGTAGAGAAACTAATAGTGTTTTACAGTGTAGGGATTGTTGTTGCCGAAAAAAAGAAAAAGAAAGTGGAAATCTTAACCCTATGAATTACTTCATGAATTCTTCATCTAAAGCCCATGTTGGCGACACAGACTGAAGTTTGAACTTGATGATTTTTTTGGACTTTCCAGAAAGACAGTAAGCCAAAAAATACACCCAAACCCACTGAAACCTGGTTGAGAAATCTTGTATGGTGTTTTTGAGTGGCCTATTAAGTCTTCAGGTTTAAATCTCATTAAATCTATTTGATGGAACTTGAAGAAAGCAGTGGAGATGTGAAAATCAAGTATTATAAGTCATTTGAAAGTTTTCAAGAAAGAAATAGGCTGTTTATCTAGAGTTATAAACAATAAAAAGTGTTTTCTACCAAATGGAACTTTTGGTGGTTGAATAATTTTGCACAAAAATGTTTAGAGACGATCTTGTTGATTAGGGCTGTGCAATATGGACAAAATAGTCATATTGTGATTTTTGTAACGAATATTGCGATTGCGATTTTGGCAACTGTTTTTGCTTTTTCAAACAAGCTACATACATGCATTCTAAATGTATTCAGTGCACAAGAAGTGCATAACAAAACACTAACTGCTTGATAAACAAAACTGTAATAAATTGTGTTTAAAACAGACAACATGAAAAAATAAAGATTAATAACTAACCTCAATTCCAGTCATAACAATACATAAACGAACTTAAATCAGATCCACCTATTCGGTTCTCCCTCTCAACTTCGTCGTGCACGGAGTGAGCTCTGATTGGTTAACGTCTTTCTCATGCTCAGCTTAGCTGTAATTGCCCGGTGTGCTGCGTCAGCTCTGATTGGCTAACGTATTAAAATCATGCGCACAAGAACGTGAACAAAAATAAAAATAAATTGATAGGTAAAATTGCAGCCTTATGCGATTTAGAAATTGAATGTGCTTAATTTGTGATTTTTTTTGCGATTGCGATTAATTGCACAGCCCTATTGTTGACCTTATTCTACGATGCGAAAATGTGCTCTTTTTTTAGCCCTGCATTTCCCCGCCTGCCCAGTCCAAGTTTGTTTTTGTCTTTTGTTTATGTATTCCCCCTCTGGTTGTTTTTGTTGTCTTTTTGTTTTATTTTATAAGACACCCATGTTTTGTCCCTGCATTTGAGTCCTCGCTCCTTTTCCCCTCCTGAAACCATGACACTCTCATGGACTGCAGGTTTTAAATTAGATGAAATGCTCAGGAACCACAAAAAACAACGGCTGACATGTGATGTCCATTGTAATGGGATTAAGAATAAACTTTTGAATGTTTGTTAAACACCTTTACTGACAGCAATTCATTCTGTGTATTTTACAGACAGAAGCCAAAAACCAAAACCCCAAGAACTCTGATCACTCCAGACGGACGTGTGCTGAATGTCAACGAGCCTAAGTAGTACACATAAAACTGCATGTACACACAACCTTTGTGTAGCCATACATTTGCTTACGAGCCTCTTTCAGTCTGGTCCACTTTGCGGATTATTCTGGCCAAGAACTGACTTGTACATAGTGCTTGCTTACACATGGGCAGTTTAGTTTAAATCAGGATGCGGTTTCCATTAAATATGTGCAGCTCACACTTCATAGATTCTTGACAGCTTTCCACATTCATGAATAAATGATGTGTCGGATGCAAAACTCATAATGAATATCCAATATAAAAGGTCAAAAAGTTATCTGCAATACGATAAGGATTAAGAATCAGTGCTAGGAGACTTAAGTCTGGCTAGGTGAGGCTTGTAGGTTGTAAAAGCACAGGTGAAAGCAGGAGTCTATTTATAGTGAGAAACAGGAAATAACCAACTAGGACACAAGGGATTTGGTATAGATCATAAATCTATATCAGCAATGCCCCAGTCCAGCTACAGATATGAATGAGGTCACACTCATACTCAAACATAAGGAAACCCACAGGATATTACATAACACATAACATAAATTGTTGTTGCTCACAATTTAGGCTTTTTATCCTTACAATTCAAAGAAAAAAGCAGAATTGTGAGATATAAATATAGAAATGAAAGATATATACTTAAAAACAGATATAAACAGAAGTGCAATTTGGATAGAATCGTTTGTTTACATTTCAGTTGACTTTTCCCCCTTGATAATTATATGGTGAAATCTCAAAGCTCTGACTTTATCCAAAGATTACTGTGTTTACATCTGACAACTGTGCTGATTTTGTTTTCCCTCAGAAATCTTTTACATCTCAGTTCTAACCTTTTAAATTTGAGTTCACACCTCATAATTTTGTCTTTTTTTGTAAGATTTGAGTTTTACACTAAATTCAGTTAATCTTTATTTTTATAGCGCTTTTACAATGTACTGTAGATTGTGTCAAAGCAGCTTAACATAGAAGTTCTAGTAAACTGAAACTGCTTCAGTTCAGTTTTCAAAGTTTAGTTTCGTTCAGTTCAGTGTAAAATAAATGCCACTGCTAAAAGCCAAAACACTGAAAAGAAAATCCAACGATGCGCAGCTCCAAAAGCCCCAAAAAAGCAAGCCAGTGGCAAGGAACAAACTTCACCATTTGACGAAAGTGAAGGAAAAAAATCTAGTGAAAAACTAGCCTCAATTTACATGGCGCAATTCTCAAAAAATAGTTTACATCTTACCATTTAGACATTTTTTTGAAGAATTATGAGTTCACATCACAGAGTTCTGAATTATTTCTAAAGGCTGGCTCACACTGTGATTTAAAAAAAAAAATATATATATATATTTTTTTGTAACGATTGTAGCATGTCAGACTGCACGAACATGGCTCACGTCACACTGTAAGATCTCAGCTGTCATAATTTAAGACTGAACGACAATGAAGACGTGCCAAATATGAAAGAAAACGCCCCTGGTTCTTGATGTCATCCACCCGTGACACTTTCACTATCCCGCATCCAGAAATGGTTCCTCACAGCAAATGCAAACAATCTGTAGCGGCAATTTTGCACACAGCATGTATCAATAATAAAACCAGCAAGAAAATAACTGTTTTGACATTTCCCCGTGGTCATTTGGATTGTTGCATGGATTGTGTCATCAAATTCGGAGCTCCTATTGGTTCTTGGATTGATGTTCATCTCAGCTGTTGTCACACTACAGGAAAGTGTCTGACACTGCCAGAACTTCATCGGAGGAAAAATCTGTTCGCAACAGGCATTAAGCAGCTGTCTGTGAACATGTCAAACCAACAATCAAAGACCACAGATTTTAGCCAAGGATTTCAGGAAACTTTTAGGATTTTCAAAATTTGTCTAAGATGACAAAATCATGGCTAAAATCCCACAGTGTGAACAGGACTTTAGAAATCTGAATTTACACCAGTTTTATGAGTTTATATCACACAATTCAGAATTTTTTTCTAAGAAATTTGAGTTTACATCTTACAATTTAGTTTTTTTAATAAGAATTATGAGTTCACATCACACAGCTCTGAATTATTTCTAAGAAATTTGAGTTTACATCTCACAATTTTGACTTTTTATAAGAATTATGAGTTTACGTCACACAGTTTAGATATTTTTTAAGAATTATAAATTTGCATCACACAGTTCTGAATATATATATATTTTTTTTAGAAATTTAAGTTTACTTCTCAAAGTTTTGACTTCATAAGAATGATGAGTTTACATGACAGTTCTTAATTTTTTCTAAGAAATTTGAGTTTATATTTCACAATTCTGAATTCTTTACAAGAATTATGACTTTATATCACACAATTTGTTTTTTTTAAATAAGAATTATCAGGATTTTTTTAGAAGAATTATGAGTTTGCATCACACATTTCTGAATTTTTCAAGAAATTTGAGTTCACGTCTTACAATTTTGACTTTTAATACAACTTTGAGTTTACAGGCCACAGTTTTGAATTGTTTCTAAGAAGTTTGAGTTAAATATCACAATTATGACTTCTTCATAAGAATTATGACTTTACATCACAAAATTCTTTTTTTATAAGTTATGAATTTATATCACACAGTTTTGAATTTATTTTTGAAGAAATGTTACTTTTTCTTTTCTTAGAATTGAAGTAAGACTCAAAAATCAAAATAGCAGAATACAGAGTGTCAGAATAGCTACTGTAAATGCTAATTCAAAATTACAAGATTATTAACCAAAAATTGAAAAAATATAAACTACCAGCATGAGTTTGGAAAAATGTAATGTTTTCTGATCACTTCAAGGTTGGACTTCAATCTTTCTGAAGATGAAAACAACTGCCTGCTTCTGGATTTACATGTTTACAGGTACAGACACACTTGCCACCAAAAAACCCAACCATGACTCAGCAGTTCTACTTCTGTCTTTGAGCGAACTTTGAGTACATTTCTCTGTCGTTTAGTAACTCTCTTCTAACAGCATTGGCTCTCACATCGCTCTCTTCTGTGCTGTAGGCATATGGACACTTCGCTGCTGGATGTGGATGTTCAGCCAACGTATGTGAGAGTGACCGTCAAAGGAAAGGTAGGCAATCCATCTCTCCTCTCTCTCTTTCCATCTTTTTTTCTCTCTCTCTTCCTCTCATCTGATGAGTTTGACCTTTAAAGCTGATTACCCCGCAGTAAATCTACACTCTTTATTCTGCCTCATTTCCTCACAAATCTGCTGCAGACCAGCACACCTCACATGTGTGCACATCTCGGTATTGATGGATATGAGTTTACGACTAGTGATACTGTAGATCACTTTTACAGTGGCAAGTGCTTGAAACCTCACATTAATAAAGGTGCATGTGCGTGTATGTGTGTGTGTTGAGGTGTTCCAGTTGGTTTTGCCTGCAGAAGTGAAACCTGACAGCAGCTCAGCACAGAGATCCCAAACCACCGGCCACCTGCTCCTCATCCTGCCTCTGGTACACTTCACTACACCTCAAACACAGCTCGGATTATGTCTTTCAACATCATTTCGGTTTTAATTTAAAGGTTGCAGTTTATTCCAGTAGTAACCACACATCTAGTTTTCCAATCTAGAAAAAATAATCATTAATCAATAATCTCCCATAATATAGTTAACAGACATAAAATACTTGCTAAAAGTAGACGTGCTTCATCTGAATCTATTTTAAGCAGCATTTTCCTAATTTATTTATTTCGATTGACAGATGAAGTTATGTTAATGATAAGGAAATGTGTGGATTTAAAAATTCATATCATGCTGTCAGACCATTAAGATTAAATAAAGAAGGCAAAAATGTAATGGAAAAATATGCAAAATGTAAGATTTACTGTACTGTTGAAATGAACACTTTTTTTCTTACATTTTGTTTTTTATATTATTGAAAGTCTTGCATTTATTTAATAAAAACACATCAGAGATTTTTCAATATTGAGATTTTTTCACAGTATGTCTGAGGATGTTATTTTGAAGAAAGTCTCATTTGTTTTATTTCGGCTAGAATAAAAGCAGTTTTTTAATTTTTAAGAAACATTTTAAGGTGAAAATTATTAGCCCCTTTAAGGTATTTTTTTTTCAATAGTCTACAGAGCAAACTATCATTATACAATAACTTGCCTTATTAACCTCATTAACCTAGTTAAACCTTTAAATGTCACTTTAAGCTGTATAGAAGTGTCTTGAAAAATATTTAGTAAAATATTTACTGTCATCATGGCAGGGATAAAATAAATCAGTTGTTATTATTCATTCATTCATTTTCTTTTCAACTTTATTAATCTGGGGTCGCCACAACGGAATGAAGCGCCAACTTATCCAACATACTGTATGTTTTACGCAGCGGATGCCCTTTCAGCTGCAACCCATCTCTGGGAATCAACCATACACACTCATTCACACACATACACTACAGACAATTTAGCTTACCCAATTCACCTATACCACATGTCTTTGGACTTGTGGGGGAAACCGGAGCACCCGGAGGAAACCCACGCAACTACGGGGAGAACATGCAAACTCCACACAGAAATGCCATCTGACCCAGCCGAGGCTCGAACCAGCGACCTTCTTGCTGTGAGGCGAATGTGCTACTCACTACGCCACCGTGGCACCCCATTTATTATTAGAAATGTGTTATTAAAACTATTATGATAAGAAATGTGTTGAAAAAAATCTTCTCTCCATTAAACAGAAATTTGGGGGAAAAAACAGGAGGCTAATATCTCTGACTTCAATGTATGTGTATATATTCTATATATATATATATATATACACACAGTGCTCAGTGAGTACACCCTGTTTTGAAAAATAATATTTTTGTCCATTTCTCAGTGAATATAGGTCATATATTTTGGTGCATTTGAGCAAAACAGAATCATTAAATGGATATATTTATTAAAATAATATTTTAGTCACCCAACATCTTTGGAAAAGGATGGAAAAATATTGGAAAAAGAATTACAAACTACAAAATTTCAACAAAAATGGATAAATATTTTGTTTTTCCTAAGTTTTGCTCTTTTTAAAATTTTCTATTTAATATTTTTCCCTAACATATAAATTTGTATGTACTCATTTTGGAGCCAATAAGTTCATAAGTTATTTTGTTAGATTAGCTCCGGATTTAGCTTCAGTACTGTCAAATCTAATGTATATGCACAAATATTATATTGTCAAGCTCCGGTTTCCCCCACAAGTCCAAAGACATGCGCTTATAGGTGAATTGGGTAAGCAAATATGTCCCTAGTGTATGTGTGTAAATGAGAATGTACGGGTGTTTCCTAGTGATGGGTTGCAGCTTGAAAAGGATCCGCTACGTAAAACATATGCTGGATAAGTTGGCGGTTCATTCCGCTGTGGCGGTCCCTGATTAATAAAGGGACTAAGCCGAAAAGAAAATGAATGAAAGAATGAATGAATAATATTGTGAAGCTTCCTATAAGAAAACATTCATCTAAATGAGATATTTATGAGGGGTGTACTCATATTTGCTGAGTAATGTATATAAATGAATATATAATATCAATGTAAAAAAATAATCTATGAAGAAAATTTGTTTATTCCTTTACTGGCAATTTTCCACAGTCATCACACTAGTTTTCAGTGTCACATGATACTACAGAAATCATTATCTTGATTTGACACTTATACATTTGCATATTCTGAAAAATATTGTGTATACTGAAAACCATTGGGCTGCTAAATATTTGTGTGGATTTTAATTTTTAAGGATTCATCGATGGACAAAAATTCATCTGTTAAAAGACATCAACTACCCACTTGAACAATTTATTAACTTAAATTTACAGTAGAAACTGTGTAAAACTACACTGTTTCTGTAGACCTGATATATTTGTTTTTTCATTATTTTTAAGGCAAATGAAGATGTTAAACCAAAGAAACCCACCATAAGGCCGACCAGTGTCACCAGTAACCAGAATAACAAGAAGGACACCAGGTAAACTGAGCTGCAGTTCAGTCTGTGAATGACTGACCCGTACAAAATGTTACAAATCATTATCCCATAACAAAAAAATTGTCTTGGAATCATGCAAGGTTATTATAGTTTTGCATTTGTTTTTATTTCGATCCTGTTTTAAAATTTGCTTTACGTTCATTTTATTAATAGTTTTGTTATTTATTAATAGTTTAGTTTTTATTTTGCGAACACATTTCTATATAGTTTTTATATATTTAGTTTCAGTTTTAATATTTGTAATTTTGTAGAGTTGACAGAACACTTTCAGTGTTGACCAAAGCTAAATTTATACAATACGGCTGCGTGTCCACCTAAACATTTTTTTCTTAAGCTGAGCGTTTGTTTTCTGTTTTTGCCAATGTCAGCTTCATGTTTTTTGAGCACTTGCATCATAGTAAGGTGTTAGGTGGCCGTTTTATGGCCAGAACTTAGAGCTCAGTGTTTTTTTGTCCATTGCAAAGTGAGTGTCAATTTTTAGTAGGGCTGTGCAATATGGACAACATAATCATATTGCGATTTAAAAAAAAAAAAAAAAATATATATATATATATATATTTTTTTTTATATTGAATATTGCGATTTGCGATTTTGGCAACTGTTTTTGCTTTTTCAAACAAGCTACATACATGCATTCTAAATGTATTCAGTGCACAAGAAGTGCATAACAAAACATTTCACAATGAAATAACATAGTATTAACTTTGATAAATAAAACTGTTGTAAAATTGTCTTTAAAACAGAAAACATAAAATAAATAAAGATTAACTAAACTCAACTGTATTTAAAAACATGCTGTACAAAGTAGTACTAACTGCTTGATAAACAAAACTGTAATAAATTGTCTTAAAAGCAGACAACATGAAAAAATAAAGACAAACTAACCTCAATTCCAGTAACAATAAATAAAAATCAAAAGCATCTATTCGGTTCTCCCACTCAACTTCGTTGTGCGTGGAGTGAGCTCTGATTGGTTAACATCTTTCTTCTGCTCACCTTAGCTGTAATTGCCCGGTGTGCTGCGTCAGCTCTGATTGATTAACATATTAAAATCATGCGCACAAGAACGTGAACAAAAATCTAAATAAATTAATTGATAAAATTGCAGCCTTTGCCATTTAGAAATTGCATGTGCTTAAATTGCGATTGCGATTAATTGCTCTACTTTTGAGCTAGCTGTTCAATCACAGTGGAGGAGGGGCGGGACAATACCACTCAACTCTCAACAAATAATCTGCTAAAGACTTTCAACTTGTAACATTACGGTGGGAATACTCTGTATCATAGCAAATGACTGAAAACATCACTGTGCTGCAAAAATGTGCAAAGCTGAGCGATTTAAGAACAGTGCTCGCATTTCTGCAGCATAAAAACATTTCGGAGGACATGCAGCCTAAAGTTATTGAACAAAACATACAAATGATCATACTGTATATGTAGTAAACATGCCTAGTTTTCATTTTTAGCCAAAGCAGAAAAAATAGAACACATTTTATGTTTATGAACACTTTTTGTTTGTAATAATCAGGCACTTGAGTAATGTGTTTGTCTGAAAAAGCGCATCTAGAGGTGTGTTCCTTGCAGCTCAGATTTTTCACTGCAGAGTAAGTGCTTATGGATTCTGAAAATGATTGTTTATTTTTGCTAATTATTATTTTTTTAACAGTTCTTTTTTCAGTGGCTCTTGTTAGTTTCGTTTAGTTTTAGTTTTTCATTTGTTGTGAATTTTTTTTTTGTATTTCAGTTTACGAAAAGGTGTTTTGGACAATAGTTTCAGTTTTAGTCTTATTTTTAATTTTCATTTACTAAAATAACTTCGGACTCAAGGTGCATTTACATCGACAACACTTTAGACCCATAAACAATACATATAACAATACAAATAAAACAAAAAAAAGTCCCTATACCTTATGTATTCTGGTATGTAAGTACTTTTAATTAAATGTTCACTGTTTTGCGAACAACATGGCATGGGGGCTCAGTGGTTAACACTGTCGCCTCATAGCAAGAACGTTGCTGATTCAAGTCCTGGCTGGGCCTGTGTGGAGTTTGCATGTTCTGCCCGTGTTCGTGTGGGTTTCCTCCGGGTGCTCTGGTTACCCTCACATTCCAAAGAATTGCGTAAACAAAATTGGCTGTTGTGTATGTGTGTGAATGTGTGAGAGTATGGGTGTTTCCCAGTACTGGGTTGTGGCAGGAAGGGCATCTGCTGCGTAAAACATATGCCGGAATAGTTATCATCATAAGTCATTTTGTTAGATTAGCTCCAGATTTAGCTTCAGTACTGGCTAATCTACTGTATATGCACAAATATAATATTGTCAAGCTCCGGTTTCCCCCACAAGTCCAAAGACACGCGCTATAGGTGAATTGGGTTAGCACTAAGCAAATATGTCCCTAGTGTATATGTGTAAATGAGAGTGTATGGGTGTTTCCTAGTGGTGGGTTGCAGCTGGAAGGGCATCAGCTGCGTAAAACATATGCTGGATAAGTTGCCGATTCATTTCACTGTGGCGACTCCTGATAAATAAGGCACTAAGCTGATGGAAAACTTGCATGTTTTACAGTTAGTTACATGAAGTGGCTCAGCTAAAATGTTATAGAATTATATATATAACATTCATTTTATATATATATATATATA
>CAIGQQ010038184.1:3012865-3025032 GCA_903798035.1 Danio albolineatus
ATATATATATATGCACTTTCAAAGTATGGATATTCTGTTTTTCTCAGAACCTTCATTAAAATTTTTCCAAAGCATGCAGGCTCAGACTTTGACAAAACTGTAAGCTTACCAAACCATACCATAATTCCATATCTAATTATTCTTTCTATAACCGACCGACAAAGGAAATGTGTAATTTTCTGGTCCAATCCATCAATTCTACATCTGCGCTGGAAATACAATCTCTGCTGCGCACATGAACAAATTATGTCCATATGTATCTTTTTTATTTTACTCCAGATCATGTACAATAATTATGATCTTGATCAATGTTTGTTTTTGAATGTGATTCGTCCTAAAGACAGAATTCTGCTCAAAAAAATAGTTGTATACCTCTACTAAAGAAAAATCTGCAGTTCATATTTCATAATGCTGAGAAAGATGGTGACAGTATTTTAATTTCTGCCTGAACTATCCATTTCAAAATGACAAGAGTCGAAGTTGTGTCCTTGAGCAAAACACTCAAGCGCAGGTCACAGCAAGGACACCAGCTTCTTATTAGGCAAGTGGCTTTGAAGCTAAGTTTGCTAAAAGACTGAATTGCGATTTATACACACATGCAAGCTTATAGCTGATCTCCCTTTGTAGACCTTTCTTTAGCTTTGCAGTTCACAGAAGGAGGTCTTGCGCGGTCACTTTCACCCTGAACAGTATCCCTTGTGTGTGTAAATGCATGTCTAATGGGTCTTAATGCATGTTTGCATTAACCTGCTTGACTGCGGAATTAGTTGGTTGACTTTAAGGTTTTGTTCCATCGTTCGATCGTGTGTGTCCTTGATTCGGTTTACCAGCACAGTAAGTGAACATCAGAGGCTGCCATTAAAGACCTCATAAAAATGCAAACAAGATGCAAATAATCCAGTTACTGCCATGCTGCTGGCAAACACACATTCTTCTGCTGTGACTCGGTTCTGATGGATGATATCATCTGAACCTGATTACTTCTGACCTCCTAACACACTTTGAGGTCAGATGCTCTCACTGTCACACACACATAAACACACATGCTTGTGTTATTATTTACTGAGGCCCTCAGGTCACACACACACACACACATACGTGTGCACCTGTGTTTGTGTACCTGTCCCTAAGGAAATCACACCACTTTCCATAAATCATCTAAGTGTGTGTGTGTGATAATGTACCCGCTCTGGCACTGATTGGCTCGGAAAGTAAACCATAATTGCACACTATCAGTAATTCAGAGTCCAATCAGGTTTCAGCTGCAGCACTAATTACATTTTTAGTGATTCATTCTTAAAGGATGAGAGAGAGATAGAAGCGGAGATAAAAAAGGAGGAACTGTAATACTGTACTATAAATAATACATTGTGTTTAATTGTTTTTTAGGAGAGATGTGCAATATTGACAAAGAAAATCTTGATTATTTAAGAAGGGATTTTTTAAAATAATGTAAATAAGATTTTCTGTTTTCTTTTTTTTCAGTTTATTGTGAACAATCAATTGAGTACAACCATACAACCTTTCAAGGTACAATTGAATCTCAATATGTGACCTTAAGTAGTATAAGTAATTTACGTACATTATTGTCAGGTGTATTAACTACACTGTAGTACTCAAATTTAAAGAGAGAATTAAAGAGAGAAAATAAATAAATAATAATAATGATAATAAAAATAAAATAAATTAAGGCACTATTTACATCCAGGGTGAGAACATATGTCATAATATAACTCCTTCCAGAATAATCTCAACTGTCCATCTTCATTATACACATTGGGATTTCATACAATACAATATGAATATGTATAAGCAGATACATGTACACACATTAGTATATATTTATCTGTCAGATCAACATATTCTATTCGTTTAAAGCAACAAAGTCAGGTCTTCTAACTAAAATATATTCAACCCATTTCCTCCATTTTCCCAGGGATATCTCCTTCTTTAAGTTGACGACAAAAGTGATTTTTTCCATTGTGTAGATCTCAATAGTTGCATCTATCCAGTTACTTAGGGTTGGTCGCTCTTGCTGTAGCCATTTGCGTGTGATTGCTTTTTTGCTGGCTGCCATGAGAGCACGCATAAGTTATTTATTGTCTGCCGTTACTGTGTTTGGATCCACACAGCCAAAATACAACATGTTACTTTCTAGAGGTATATCTATTTCAAATACATGTTCAAGAGCCTCCTGTATTTATTTCCAATATTCGCGAATATATATACATTCCCAAAATATTTGATAATGGTTTGCTTTATTACATCTGCAGTTATGCCAACATTTTGGACACTTGTTGGTATATTTGGCTGTTAGTGCTGGGGTTTTGAAATATCTAATAATGTTTTTCCAACAGTATTCTTTCCAGTTTAATGAACTTGTTGATTTCCATTGAAATTCCCATATATTTGTCCACTCTTCATCGGTAAAGGTTATTCCACATTCTGTCTCCTATTTTTCTTTGATGTAGTTTGTGGAATGTGTTGTCATACATCTAAGACTCTTATATATCAGAGAGACTATTTTGTACTTTATACCTGATGTGTGTGCTCTTTTAATTAGACCTATCAGTAGATTCTGATTGTCTTCAAGTTAAATAAGATTTTCATTCAGGCTTTTTCCTTTGGCTTAACCCCTTATTTACCACAACAAAATGAACCGTCAACTATTCCTGCAAGTGTTTTGCGCAGCGGATGCCCTTCCAGCTGCAACCCAGTACTGGGAAACACCCATACAATGTCACATTCCCACATGCTCTCATACACTACGGCCAATTTAGTTCCTCCAATTCACCTATGGTGCATGTCTTTGGACTGTGGGGGAAACCGGAGCACCCGGAGGAAACCCACACGAACACGGGGAAAACATGCAAACTCCACACAGAAATGCCAACTGGCCTAGCTGGGACTCAAACCAGCAACCTTCTTGCTGTGAGGCGACAGTGCTAACCATTCAGCCACTGTGCTGCCTAAATTAGATTTTGTAAAGTGAATTTTTTGGCTGAGTGACTTATTTAATCATTCACTGAAATGATTTGTACAAAATACTGATTCATTTACAAACAAAACAAGTTATTGGCTTTGAATCATTGGTTCACTTGATTCATTTAAAAACAGATTCATTCAGAAACAATACATCACAGGGTTATCATAGATGTACAACTTTTTGCAACTTTGTTTTGAAGATTTTCATTGAGGTAACAATAAAAAACACATACACAGGGATTTTTTTTGCTTTCATAACAAAAAAAAATCTGCACGCTCTCAAAAGACACCAGCAGATGGAATGAAAAGCAATTTAATGTGAAAATTAGGCAAACATTTCGGTCCTACCTTGAGCATTGTCAATGCCAAGCTAACATTGTTACAACTGGGTGCCATCTTTAAGTCCGTGTGAAATCAAAATGACAATGTTTGTTTTTCTAGCTCACATTGACTAATTTTGCATGGACATCAGTAGGGTCAGACAGAATCTGCAGACATTTTTTGCTATTTCTCTGAGAATTTATTTATTTATTTATTTATTTTTTCAAATCTGTGGATTTTTATGAGTATCATAACTAAAAACTTAATATATAAAGCAAGAAATAATACCTTTTTAACTTTTATTTTAAAACTTTTATTTTTTTACAATGTAAATCCAATTACATCCTCTTATTTGGTAAATAAAGCAAGTCTCTCGTCTAATATATCTACTAAAAGACAGAAACTAATACTTTACAAACTGCATTGTAAATAAATCAAATTAACAATTTTATATTGGTCAATAATATTACTGATATTCATTTAAAAAAAAAACTGAATAAATATAAATTTAGGCGCCACGGTGGCGCGTGAGTAGCACTTTTGCCTCACAGCAAGAAGGTCGCTGGTTCGATCCCCGGTTGGGGCAGGTCCTGGTTGGGCCAGTTGGCATTTCTGTGTGGAGTTTGCATGTTCTCCCCGTGGTTGCGTGGGTTTCCACCGGGTGCTCCGGTTTCCCCCACAGTCCAAAGACATGCGGTACAGGTGAATTGGGTAAGCTAAATTGTCCATAGTGTATGTGTGCGAATGAGAATGTATGGATGTGTTTCCCAGAGATGGGTTGTGGCTGGAAGGGCATCCGCTGCGTAAAACAAATGCCGGATAAGTTGGCGGTTGATTCCGTTGTGGCGACCCCGGATTAATAAAGGGACTAAGCCGAAAAGAAAATGAATGAATGAATGAATATAAATTTATTTACACAGTAAATACATACCAATGATGGGTTAAAAATCAGTGGAAAATTCTGTGGATTTCTGCACGCACAGATTCCGTGTGGGCTTAGACATCAGTAATCAAATTATTAGCCTTAATCTGAATATTATGATTAAGGTGTTCACATGAATTGCATTTTCTTTTCGTGATCCCGTTTTACATGTTATAGCACATAAATCGATTAACATCATTGTGTCACCATGCTTTTCACGTTTCCTCCAGAGTTTTCATTTTGGGTGTTTCATTTTTAAGTTTTTGACTTTAACTGGAGTTTGGCAGTTTCACTTTCATTCAGGAGCATTTCATTCATGCCCCTTGACAAACTGAGGTATTGGATGCAAGTATGAAAAAACCTTTGCATTTTGTGATTTGGATGTCTGTGGTCTGTCCTTTACTCACTCGGTAGGTGCAGAGAATAGTGTCAAACAGCCGTGTGTGTGTATGGGATATCCTGATGCAAAATGAGGCAAAAAGTTCTACATGGAGTTAGTAGTTTTATTGCGGTGTTGATATGTCTGTACAGCACTTTAATAATGCGACTAAAATCGGCATACTCAATGTCTTAATTCGATTTCTGTTTAGTTCGATTATGAATTTATTCGGATTAAGGTAATCAAAAATCTCTGTTTACATGGTAGACTCTTAATCAGAGTATTGTCTTTATCATATTAAAATTAAATTGAAGGGGATGCTATACTGTCAGTGGGTGCTGTCTTTCGGATGAGATGTTAAACTAAGGTCCTGACTTTCTGTGGTCATTAAAAATCCCATGGCACTTCTCGTTAAGAGTAGGGGTGAAACCCTGGTGTCCTGTCCAAATTCCCTCTAGGCTCCTAACCATCATGGACTCCCAGTCATCCCCATCAAACGAATTGGCTTTATCACTGTCTATCCACTTCACCCATAGCTGGTTTGTGGTAAGCGCATTGGTGCTGTTTTCCTGTGGCTGCCGTCGCATCATCCAAGTGGATGCTGCACACTGGTGGTGGTGTGGAGAGACCCCCCCTTCATGATTGTGAAGCACTTTGGGTGTATGGCCACACATGATAAATGCACCATATAAACACACACATTACATTACAAAATCAGATTATTGGTGTCCATGTAAACATTCTCATTGTTATCCTTAAGATGGAAAGCGAATGTCTGCAAATTGATCCACTGACAAAAATATTTTGTTTTGGTAATCTTAAATGAAAGTTTGCTATAAGGGAATGATGCACTAAAGAAAGCCCTGCCCCCTACTCAATATTCTGTCTCAGTTGGAAGTACATCAGCATATTGAAATAAAAGTCTCATCAACTTCAGGTTCACAAGACTTTAAGGAGTCTGATGATGATTCGGTAAATCACATGATCAAACCAGAGAGAGTTTAAATAAATTTAATTTAAATAAATAAAATAAAAAAAGAGAGAATAAATATATATATTTTATAAATAATGCATTGTAACAGTCTTTTGTTAGAATCACCACCTCTCCCAAAACAAGTTAATCTCTGAATATCAGAAAATATCACTTAAACTTATGGCCAGCGTAAACAAAATGTCTGGCCATCCTTGTCGTTTGGTTTTGCCAATATATTGCAGACCTCATAGGCATTAAATAAGATAAATGCCGATATATTGTAAACCACATGGGCATGAAATAACTGGAATTATATGGTTATTCTATCTGATTAGCACAGAAACTAAATGCTAAATAATGGCAAGCTATCAGAAGTCCAATCAGGTTTCAGCTGACGCAGTAATTACATTTTAGGCAATTGATACTCATGAGATCGAGACGCAAGCGGAGAATAAATAGAGTGACTGTAATACTGTACGATAAATAATATGCTTCTAAATATACTATAAATAATATGTTATTGTTATGTTGTAGGAGTATGTAATATGGAGAAAAAATAGATAGCTTGAAAGGTCTCTGTCACTGTCATTGGTCTTTCATCAAACCGTATTTGACATACTTGAAAGTATTTCACATCCCTATTGTGTCAATTCTGTCAAAAATAGTCAGAAATCCTCCCAACAAACAGTCTAAATAAAGCCCTGCTGTGTATTGAAGTCTTTCACTTTGAGCCTACAGGATGTCAGGCTTGATTTATCTGCTTTCTTGATGGGATTTGTGTTTCTTTGCAAGAAACAGAAAGCTGTTCTGTTGGGAAGAGCTGCAGTACAGCATGATGATGTTGTCATGCTGGACAGCAGGAGTGGATTAATGGACATTTATTAGCTTACCTCGCTGCTTCCCAAGCTATGGCTGAACATCATTTCTGTTAGCTTTTTTTAACCTTCTTAATCCATAATGATCCACTAAATTAGTTCATTATTTTAAGCTGAGTACAGTTAGACATTTGGGATTACGGGACATGTGCTCAGTCAAGTAATTTCCACTGTCCACAGCAATCTTCAAAGGCCACGTATTTGATAATTACAGACCTATTACTAAAAAATATATATATAATTAAATTAAACTGATGTAAGTACAGAAGTAAAAAAAGCACTCTTAAGCCCTGGTCAGATCACACAAATATGTCTTGATTTCGGGACGATTTCCTTGACATAGGGTGTCGTGGGGATTCGTAAACAACAAATGGGCGTCATGACACATGATTCAATTGTTTTTTCTTGTGCAATGTGGCAAGTCTTGTGTGTTTAATTCTTTTTCTCGTTTTTCATGATTAGTTTCATCACGTGGGTAACACTGCAATAGGAGCAGATAATTTCTCGCTTCTATCAGTAGGTGCTGCCGTTAATGCTCTGGTCAGGTAATCAAAAAATAGGCTGCGTGTTTACTTATGTGTGGGTCACGGGTGGATAAGATCCGTCATTGTCTATGCAAACTTTAACTACCTTTTCTAAAATATTAAGGTGTTTTAAGCAATTTTATCTGACAGACTGGCACAAATATGCAGATATCTTTATTATCTTTAACGAGTTTCTGAGTTCTCTCATCCTTTCAACAGTTTGTTCTTTCGAGGTATTCTAGGAACATGTTCTGTGCTGCAAAAGCATTTCCTGCTTATTTAGATTTGTCATTAACAGTGAAAACGGTTTAATGTAGGCTTCTCTGAAACTGTGAATATTTCCCTTTAATATTATTATTTTTTTATTACAAACCAACACAACCTAACCGCAATTCATGTTTTGTTGCATATAGCAGACTTGTTTTGAACCGCATCACCTCAGATTTTATTCGTTATTATTGTTTATACATAACTGACCAACAAAAGATACTTTAAAATTGAGTTAAAAATTATAGCAAACAACATTAGTATCAAAAAGATATATTTTTAAAGAAAAATATACAAATTATATTTTTGTTTGTGCCCCTCCACAAGTTTATAAATAAACTTCACTTCAAGAGTTTACACTTAGCTGATGATTGATAATAAAGCTTGTTTGGCATGCTGTCCCTGGAGAGAGCTCTGAGCTCATGAGATCCTCGAACCCTAGGCTCTCTCCCATTTGCAGGGGGAGAGGGGAGTTTGAGCTCAGGTAGATCTCTATGAACTCCCCAAAATGCCTTTTTAGCTTGGGACAGCAGCTGGATAATGAAGAAACCTCCCAAGAGGCAAAGATCAACGCTATATCTGGCTGCTGGATATAATATTGGGAAAATGTTAGAGGAGAGAAGCTCCTGCTGGAGCAAAGTTGGAAACCGACTACTGTGGGAGTCTGGGCAATTGGCGTAGGAGAGGCTGGGATGGTGTAGGAGGCTCTGGGAAGACTCCTGCGGGAGGCAGGCTTTTGCAGGAATCAGGGAAGATTTTTGAGAGGTGAAGACTTGCAGGAGAGGTGGGAAGGAGTTAAGGAGGGAGCATTGAACTCCTGCGGGAGGTAAAGCTCAGGGGGTCTCCTGCGGGAGTCAGAGTTTAGGAGACTGAGGGCTTATGCGAAAAGAAGGAAAGGATAGTGGATGACTCAATGCTAAAAGAAAAACAGATAGCGGAAAAGCTCACCGCTGAAGGAAGAAAATTAGCAGAGGAACTCAACGCTGGAAACAGGGGGTGGGCGGGTTATGAAATATGAGGAGAATAAGGAAGAAAAGGGAGGGATAGAAAAGATTTTGGGAATGGAAGTTAGCGGAAGCACTCAATGCTGTAAAGTAGTAAAAAAAAAGGGGTGCCGGAAATAAGTGCCAGAAGGGAGATAGAAAGAGGGGCGGATGATCCAACATGTCATGTATATCTTTTGTTATTACCTACATAATGACAAAAAAGCTTTTAGTGGAGTATAAAATGTACTTATTTTGGTTACCTGGGTTTTGAGGGGAACTAGCAATTTCTCTTCTACTTTTTTATATTTCGACTTGTGGTCTTGATCAGATGACACGCCAAACAGACACGGGTGCTTCTGCCAAATTCTCATTAGTTTTTCCTCCATTTCTAGGGTCCTAATAGACCGAAAAAAGCCCTTTTATCTCCCCCAACCTTCCGCTGGCCTGCAGATACCCATACTAGTGGATGCTCTTTTCTCTTTGGCTGTAGGTAATCGCACATTTCACATGGTATGATGTTGAATCGCAGACAGCTCCAGATATTTAGCATGCCAGATATCTCACAGGTGTCAGTGACTCATCAGCGATTCTCTCAGATGGCGTCTCTGATAGTTCACACTTTGTGATTGTTGCTCACGTGAACGTGCACCAAATTGCCTGTGATTTCAGGCATTTATCTGCGATTTCTCAACCTGTTGAGTCAAAATCGTGGACACCCTCGAAAATGAGATTTAAATAATAAATTCAAATTTATAAAAAAAAGATTCCTTATGAAAGTAAAAAATAAAAATCTTGTAAATCAATTCCAGAGGGAATTTTTTAAGTGCGTCTTTGTGACAAATGTGATTTAGCATAGAGCAGGTGGTGGAAACAGAGTTTGATCTTGCAGGGATTGTGCTGACTGAACAGTTTGACAAGAGTTATTGACCTATTAATTTTTTAAATGCAACAAAATGGCAATCTCACTCCGATCTGTCTCTTCGCAGGGCAGCGCAGAGGCGTGAATTATTGGAGGTGGATCCTGGTTTGGCTGGGAGTCTGGCCAACATTGTTCCCAAAGGACCAAAGTCTTCCCACAATCCCCAGCGCTGTGGCGTTGAGGAAAGGCCTGTGTCAAAGGACTTTGTGGACGATCCAGAAGTGCCTCCACTTATGTGAGCGAAACACACAGAGAGAAAGAGAGAGAGAATGCTTGAAATGACACAGCAAGAGAGCATAAGCATAATCACACCCTCTGCTGAGCTTGTGGAAGTGTGTGTATGTGTGTGTGCGATGAAATAATGCAAGATATATTTAGCTGTGTTGGTTAGACGTATAGTTGAGCTGATGAGTAATTGAAAGGCTCATTAAAGCTGGCTGATGAATATTTCACCGCTGCAGATCCTTCACTTTCAGTGTTCTCTGTCACACACAGACACTCATTTATTGATAAACAGTCATGTCTGTTTGTTATAAAGGTTCAATGTCCGATGTTGGCATCAAACTAAAATGTTAATATTGCATTCAGTGAAGCTTTTCAGAATGGAAATACCAGTCTATGTGGTTTTTTTTGACAGTTTTTCTTTTATTTTTCGATGTGCTCTATGAATAAACACTAAAACCATGATAAAACATAAATAAATGACATGCATTTTTATTTCTTTTAACCGACTGAGAAAAACACTTTATTTTGATGGTGCATTTGAGTATTAGTAACTGTCTGCTTAATATGTATTGAAACTGACTTTTAACAGTCCTTCAACAGACATTGAACAGACTATAGCAAACTTTGCAAGTACATATCAACTTACACTAACCCAACCCTAACCCTAACCTAAGAGTCTACTTATAAACTAATGAGAGTTAGTTGGCATGTAGATGCAACGTAACTTAAACTCAACAAACGGACCATCAAAAAAAAAAGTGTGACCGAAAAAACAAAACTTTTTTTAATTTATTTTAACCTTAGGTATTAAAATAATCAAAAGTAAATACATTTAAAAACAACAACAAAGATTTCACTCTTATTTTGATATTATTAAACTTAGCATTAAATTTTTCATTCATTTATTCATGTTTCTTTGGCTTAGTCTCTTTATTTATCAGGGGTCTTCACAGCGGAATGTACGGCCAACTATTCAGCTTATGCTTTACGCAGCGGATGCTCTTAAAGCCACAACCCAGTACTGGGAAACACCCATACACAATCGCATTCAAACACATGTTCTACGGCCAATTCAGTTTATTCAGTTTACCTATAGCGCATGTCTTTGGGCTGTGGGGGAAACCGGAGCACCCGGAGGAAACCCATGCAAATATGGGGAGAAGATGCAAACTTCACACAGAAATGCCAACAGGCCCAGTCATGACTTGAACCAGTGAGGCGACAGCGCTAACCACTGAGCCACCTTGCTGCCTTATTAATTTTTGTTCCCCATTTTGATACTATAGTTTTTAAAAACATGAAAGTAGACACTTTACTTGCATTTAATATGCTTCCTATTCGTATAAAATCCCTTTTATATATATATATATATATATATATATATATATATATATATATATATTTGTTTCATATATTTGATCTTTGACCTACAGACAGAAAACCCACTGAAACTAAAACTAATGAAAATGACAAAACCACAAATTGACAAAATATTTAATTCAAATCAAAGTGAAAATATACAATTCAAAATATTAACAAAACTACGGCAGTGAAGAATTAGTAATACTAAAATAATACTGCGGCATATGTCAATAAAGAACTTATAAAACCTAATAAAAATGACATCTGTCTTTCGTATACTGTAAGACGTTAAACCGAGGTCCTGACTCTCTGTGGTCATTAAAAAAATCCCAGGATGTACTTCGAAAAAGAGGAGGGCTTTAACCCCGGCATCCTGACCATACCGAACATGGCCTCCCGATCATCCCCATCCACTGAATTGGCTCTATCTCTGTCTCTCCACTCCCCTATAGCTGGATTGTCTATGCACTGGCACCGTTGTCCTGTGGATGCCGTCGAACCATCCAAGTGGATGCTGCACACTGGTGGTGGAGTGACCCCTCTCATGATTGTGAAGCGCTTTGATAAATACACGCATTACATTACACCACAAAATGACAAAATATTTCATTATAATTAAAGTGCATTTTTAGAACAAAATATGAACAAAAACTAAATCAGTTTTTATTGCTAAAGTAACACTGCACCATCAGAAAATATCTTATGAAAATACTGTGTGAATCATGTCTGATTATTGTTGTATATTGCATTTGTTATTTTTTCTAATTTTGAGGCAGTTTTTGATGTTTCTGGCCTTCGACCTATGAACTTAATTATTAATTTCTTTCCAACTACAAGTAGTCATAGCAACAGTAGAATTATGAGTAAAATTGATTTGACTTTTCTGAAACAGGTCCTGCAAAGTGAACTTTTCTACCAATTAATTTCCATCTGAAAATAAACTGCCGGTGAAGATTGGTCTGTGGTTTGTAATCTTTTAAAATTCAGCTTCAACAAGTCCACTGTGAACAAGCTCACGTTGTGTTGTCACGGCTTGTCTGGTGGTTGACTCCATTAGCCTTTGCTGTGAATGACATAATTGCTGAATTTACGGGAGTTTTCCGGGAGAAATAACAAAACGGTTGGCGGGAGATGGTCTGAAATACAGGAGACTCTCGAGAAAAACAGGAGTGTTGGCAGGTATGTCTTACATGCACAACACAATTCACATTTCCAAAATCCAATTCAAAAATTCAAAACACAATTCATCAATGCATGAATCCAATATGTAAATTCAAAACACAATTTGTCAATTCACAAGTAAAAATCATAAATATTTCCCCAAATGAGCTGGATGTGTACATTTATGAATTGTGTTTTTAATTTACGAATTGGATTGGTACTGTGGCGAGTCATCCAATATAACGTCGCCATGGTCCCTGATGCCTCA
>CAIGQQ010038184.1:3032429-3045248 GCA_903798035.1 Danio albolineatus
GTGTGTGTGTGTGTGTGTGTGTGTGTGTGTGTGTGTGTGTGTATGTCTGTGTGTGTTTGCAAGCGCATCACTGATGTTTTTATTGGTCTGCTCTCTCTCTTTTTGTGACAGGCGTTAATGTATTGTGCCGCTAGAAGGATACAGTCAGTTTTTTCCCCCAGTAAATATTGAAGCTGTGTTTTATTGTCTAGCTCCGTGAATTGTGGGTAAATGCTCTGTAGTTTGGGGTAGAATGTTTCTCGGATGTGCTCATAGTTTGTGCAGCAGGTGAGGAAATGTTCCTCTGTCTCCACCTCTGCCAGGGCACAGTGTGGGCAGATGTGGCTCTCTCTGGGTTGCCAGTTCTGTCTGTATCAGCCCGTCTCTACAGTCAGACTGTGAGCACTCAGTCTGTATTTGGTCATTGTTGTTCTCAAACTCAATTCTTGAAGGGCCACAGCTCTGCACAGTTTAGCTCCAACCACCTCCAACTCACACCTGCTTAATAGCAGTGTTTGACTAGGGTTGGAGTAAAACTGTGTAGAGCTGCGGCCCTCCAGGAATCGAATTTGAGACCTATGGTCTATATGTTTGTCTGATAGTCTGTCTGTATGTATACTTGCCTGTTTGTCTGTCTATATATTTGTCTGTCTGTCTACCTGTCTGTGTTATGATACGTTGATATGTATACAAAAGGTGCATTTAATGTAGAAATTGTTGTGCAGATAACAGGTGAAAAACACAACATAGACTCAGTCTGAAAACGTAGTCCTATGTACGTTTCTGGAGGCCGCACATTATGTAGCCAGAGGTACGTATGGCTGTGTTTCATTTTTAAAACGAACACTACAGGCCAGTATGATGCTGTACTTTTTCATAATTACCAGCTGACCGCTTACCTCCGTGTGGACCACTTTCCCGCTGCAACCAGTTTGTCCCTTTAGCTCGCCATGTTCATCGGGCGGACTTGAGACACAGAGAGGAGTTGACCATGATGACGGGGTTCAAGTCCGGTAAAGAGTGGTTCCCGACAGCAGGTAAGACAAAAACAGAATCCAAAATATAAAATAAAGTAAATAACAGGGTGAGAATGTGGTCAAGTCTGAAAACGTGGTAAAAATGAGACGAGGGCTTTTCTTTTTTTTTTGGATTGCTTTAGAAAATTGTTTAGGGAAGTGTGTGGGTGGGTCAATCGATAAAATTGGTTGGGTTTAGGGAAGGAGGAGGGTGGGTCAGTCGTTTGGTCAGTCAATCAGTCAGTCATTCAGTCAGTCAAACAGTCAGTCGACAGGGGCCTCTGGTGGGTTTACGTGAGAACAGCAGGCACAAATAGCACTCGCGAGAGAAATTTGAGATCTTAAAAAGCGTACACAGTGGCCTCTTGTGGATTTGCGGAAACAAAATGTGCAAAAATACGTACCTCCCAGGACGTATTTCATGGCTTCCAGAAACATACTTAGGACTACATTTTCAGAATGATTCTGGGTTGGAAAAACAGAACATCCAAAAATAAAGTATCAAAAGAACAATATTAGCAAAACAAGAAACTAAGGCAAAGTTCGGGTATACAACACAACACAACATAACATACAAAACAACGACTCAGTGACAAACAAACGAGTGCAGGGTGTATAAATAGGCTAAACAATTCATAGAGACAGATTTCAGTTGTGTGTGATCAGTGGAAGTGGAACCAGGTGTGTGTGTGTGTGTGTAGGGGCAGAAAGGGATTTGTAGTTCACCAGCGATCTCTGCAGTCATCGATCACTGGTGGACGTGACAGTCTGTCCGTCTATATGTTTTTCTGTTTGTGTGTCTGTCTATATATTTGTCTCTCTGTCGGTCTTACTGTCTTTATATTTGTTTCTGTCTGTCTATATATTTGTTTGTCTGTCTGTGTCTTATTTATTTGTCCTTACAGTATGTCTGTCTGTCTATGTATTTGTCTGTCTCTGTCTAAATATTTGTCTGTATGTGTGTGTCTATATATGTGTCTGTCTGTCTATTTGACTGTCTGTCTATTTGACTGTCTGTATATTTGTCTGTTTGTCTGGCTGGCTGACTGGCTGTCTATGTATCTTTCTATGTCTATGACTCTCTATATATGTGTCTCTATGCCTGTCTCATGTTTATCTATCTATCTGTCTGTCTGTCTATATATCAGTCTGTCCGTCCGTCCATCCATTTGGATAAAAAGACACAAGTGAAGCAAGCAGATTATCTCTATTTTACATCGTGTGCTGGCAGGTAATCAAGCGAAGACATGTTTCTTTTGTAAATTTGAACTAATTAATTTCTCCCTATTATTCTTCATGCACACAAATAGAAGGCGTCTGCTGATTATGGTCTGTCAGTAAGAGACAGATTGAGTAGAAATCAGAGAGGTGCATCTGGGACAGGAGAGGCAGCATGAGAGAAGCATTTTAAACAGCAAAGAACATAACAGAAGGAGGGAGAGATATGTTTAACTGTAGCCTTATGTGCTGAGTATGCTGACTTGTGTGCAGTTCTCCATTACTTGGTCTATAATGTATCAAACCAACAACACCTACAGTAGATGCTATTTTGTAATAACTTATAAAATGTTAAAGCAGGTCACCTTTTTCTTATTTTAACATTTTGTTTTGGTTTATTTTCGATCGTTATGTATATGATGTATGCGTTTAAGAGTTTTTTTTTTTATCTGCCATTTGAAGGGACAAATAAACCTTGGTCTCAATGTACTAAATCTGGGATGCATCTTTGAACCTCGACATGGTAATTAAATCTTCCTCATATGTGGTTTAATTTTGCTACTCTGTTGTGTCATTAGAAATGTCATCCTAGTAGGTTTTTATTGGTTTGTTTCTGGTTATTTTTTAAAAAATCTGAATAAAAAACAGCTCACAGGTGAGAGGACATAAAGGGATCAGGTTTAACAATTTGTTATATCTGATGGCTTTTCAGGTCTCATGGCTCTATGATATACTGAAGCAAAGTGTCTGCCGGCTGAGTCTCAGCGGATGCAGTAAGTCATCTGGGTATTGTTCGCCTGCTGTTTCATGAATAATGCATATTCGTACACTCATCTGACGTTCTGCTATTTGCACACCCTACAATACTGTATAGAAAAAATACATATTTGATTTGTGAAATACCCCAAAACTCTAATTAGTTGTATTTTGTCTCTTATGTAACAGACCTTATTTACATATTTTGTTTAGAAATCTGATATATTGCTATATATACAAATTGCATATATGACATACGAGTTCATTTATGTTTATATATTGCACAAATGGCTGCTTTAATTGTTTTTAATACTTGGATTTACAAATATGTGCATATATGTTCAAATATATTGGCTATATGAGCAGTATCACACGACTAGCACTGCGATATGGTTGTATATCGGCACTGGTGGGAGGCGTGCTAGTGTCCCACCAGTGACAATACACAGCCATATCGCACTGCTTCTCGTGTGATACTGTGTTTATACAACAGTTTGACGGCATAATTATTGTGTATAAAAAAAGTAAATCAAACACGGAGAGTCTAAAAACTCTTTTGTATGAGGAACTACTATTTTCTCTGCCATTCATTCACATCTGCAGCTGACGTCAGAACAGCAGAAATCGTTGCTACTTCACCAACGTCATTCGAGCTTGCATTCGAATGATTCTCTAGCGTAATGTCTAAAGTAATGACAAAAGAAATCACAATAATTAACCTCGAAAAGGCCAAAGCAGTGCAAACACTATATATCACTGTTGTGTTTGTGATAAGGAAAATCACTAAACACATGCGGGCATTTCTTCTTTCTTTCTGTTTACTGAACAAGTCTGCAGTAATGAAAACAGGAGACTCATTAGAAACAAACAAATGGCCAACCAAAAAGTAACTTAGGGTTATACAAAGAGTGGCCAACACAAAATACATACATTCCTAATATGTGAGTCCCATATTACACTCAACACACTACAGTTATATGGTATAATTACAGCACTACAACATATGGTAACACTTTATTTCGATGATCCATTTGAGTATTAGTAGACTGTCTACTTAATATCTGTTGATACTGACAATCAACAGACATTTAACTGACTGTAAGATAGTTTGGAAGTACATGTCAACTTACACTAACCCTACCCCTAACCCCAACCCTAACAGTCTACTTATAATCTAATAAGAATTAGTTGCAATGTAATTTAAATTCAACAAATGGACCATCAAAATAAAGTGTGACCCAACATACAAAAGAGAGATTTCGACTCAGAAAGTCCCTTACCAGTTTAATAAGGATTTGATCAGCTGTAGTTAGAAATTCCGCTTATTTTCTCCTCTAAGGGGTTATTATCCTGTCTCTGTTGCCATCTTGTGGATGGGCAACGTCAACTGTCTTTGCTCTTCTCAATGCTCAGCCGACGTGCTGCATAATGGCAATCTGAACAACTACACTCTCGACTAAAAAAGCCTCAAATGTATGTTATGTTGTCTAACAGCAGCAATATTTGTCAGACTGTAGAGTGTCCTCTGCTTGTTGCTGTATGTGGGTGGAGTAACACACGGGGATGAAAAGCGTGAAGAGGCTGTATAAGTGCTGTTATTTGGCGATTATCGCACGGCCATTAGCCAATCAGATTTAAGTACCAGACAGAACTGTTGTATAAAAAGTTATATGTGTCCATATACAGTATAGTAGTCAACATTTAAAATGGATCGTTGTCCTGAAACAATTGAACATGTATTCTTGTCTTAGAACAATTTTTTTTTTTTTTTTGGATCAACTTAAATTTGGTCTATCTACATATACAGGGTGGTCCATTTATATGGATACACCTTAATAAAATGGGAATGGTTGGTGATATTAATGTCCTGTTTGTGACACATTAGTATATGTGAGGAGGGGGCAAAGTTTTCAAGATGGTTGGTGAACATGGTGGCCATTTTGAAGTCGACCATCTTGGATCCAACTTTTTTCAATAGAAAGAAGGTCATGTGACACATCAAACTTGTTGGGAATTTCACAAGAAAAAAAATGGTGTGCTTGGTTTTAATGTAACCTTTATTATAAAAAAAAAGACTCCTATTGAAAAAACAAAAGTTGGATCTAAGATGGACGACTTCAAAGCGTCACCACCCATCTTGAAAGGTTTGCCCCCTCACATATTCTAATGTGCCACAAACAGGACATTAATATCGCCAACCATTCCCATTTTATTAAGGTGTATCCATATAAATGGAACACCCAGTATATACTACATATATAGTAACACTTTAGTTTGAGAAAAAACATTTAGTTATTGATTCACACCATTTAATACTAGCTTATTACTTACCTATTATTAAAATATGAATAGTTTATTAGCAATTATAAAGTATTTTCTTATTTTACATCCTTAATCCTTTTCACCTAAACTCAACTAACTTGCTATTTAATAAAGAGCTATGTAAGCTAAAGGTCTTAGTGGTTTGTTAATGTTTCTTATTAGGGTGAAATGTATATTAACATAAAGTGTGACCATATATATTATACAATTAAATGTACGTATTTGAAATTCAGATGGTTGGAACACAATATATCAAACCAGCCATTTTGGCAATATTTCTAAATATCGGTTTCATATATGAGATATTTTATTAGCCTATGTAAGATAGAAATAAGAGCTATGTTATATTTGTCATTTGCATATATTTCCATGTATCAGCTTTTTAAATGGGATGCTTCAACAGCTGACCTGGGAGTATACCAGATAAGATGGACATCCAAAACATGCAGGATCTCCAGGACCAGGATTGAGAGTCAGATTCTTTGATGTGCACTTTGACTCTGTTTACGACCAGCAATCCACCTGGGAGGAAGGAGGCGCGTAATCTTCCGCTTTGTGATTCATATGAAAGCATCTTTGTTTTTTTGGATTGCGATGGCATGCACAATATTGCGTTGACCAGGCGCAGAGATGCCATGTCAGTAGTGTGTGTCACGTGCACGAGCTCTCTGTCTCGCGCCTCCGTCTGAACCTCCTCCCTCATCATCATAACCAGCGACGGCAGACCGAGTACGATCCGCATCAGCAATCATGCGGTCGCGCGGAGAACACGGTAAGGCAGATCCGCGCGCGCGCGTTTATGTGTGTCTACGGCTGACAGCAGAAGCCCGGTTGTGTTTATGCTTTTAGACATCGTGTGTGTTGCTCATCTCGGTGGACGCTGAAGGCGCGAGGCGATGCAATTGTTGCTCGGCGTTGTTGCGGATGAAGGTACCAGAAGCTCTTTGTCAGCAGCGCTGTTGAGCTCATCGACATTTCTCTAACCGCACATCATTTCCATTTAATCAGGCATTTGCGATAATGGGATTCGTGATTACTAATTCAGCGACTCTTGTTTCGACTCCATTAACGATCGGTTTAGTGGTTTTGTATTCAAATATGTGGGAAAAAAAGTGAAATATTAGAAAATTACTTAAATTCTTAAATTGTGAAATAATTTTAAACAGAACATATCACAAGCTAACAATTTCTAAATGTTACCTATTCAGTGACTTTTTCACTTTTCAGACTTCACTTTTCTTAGTGCTGGACTAAAAAAACAGGCATCTGATGCTGTCTAATGTTATGTGATTCATTTACTGCTTATGTTTATTTATTAAGTGGCGTTTTATGTGTACATAAAGCATGTCGTGTAGCCATGTAAGTCGCTTGGGGAGTCCCTGGAATTATTTGGAGAATTGAAGCATGTTAAAATCATAATAAACAGTTAACATGCTTTGCTGAATTATTAAAAAGATTAAAATAAATAAAATAAGATGAATGTGAAAAATAAACACCGTGTTGAGCAAATGAGTCTGATCATCGGTAGTATGTTGCATTCATTTAAAAGAATCGACTCAAAAGAGTCATGCGTTGGGGAATCGAATAGCACTCTTCGCGCTTAATCCCATAGGTTCACATGAAAGAACTGGTTCGAGAATCAGACTTCACTCGTAGCCTGTTATCACTGGTTGTGGTGTTGCGTTGGTCAGTTGTAGTGGAAACATAATGGAGAGTTTTAGGATGGTATCCGTTCACATCGTCGGAACCTGAAGAAATAACATTCGACGACAACCAAGCGTAATGTTTGAGGGCTTTCGTGCGTTTAACAGACTTGTGTGTTTTTTTCCCAATCCACAGCCCATCCTCGCGCCTCCCTCACTGAACGAGGTCCTTAAATGACCCGCGACCACTAAGAAGCTCGTGCTTTCCCTGTCCGGATCATGGCATGCGCCCCATCCCGGACTTCCACACGCGCGGCGCCGAGGTTAGAGAGCAGTGAACATGGGGATCAGGTCCAGAAATGCCGCTAACAGCACCGAGGACTCGCGCGAGCGTAAAAGCGCGCTGGCCGGAGACCTGGAGCAGTGCGCGGGGCAGGAACGGGACGGCGCGCTGCTGCTCGTCGGCTCGGGGAGGGAAGTGGACTTCAAAAGGGGCTCGCAGAACATCGGGCTGCTCGCCAAGACGCCCCTGGGATACACGCGCCCCGTGAAGAGGAATAATATCAGGAAGCGACGCATCCAGAACCTCATTTACGACGCGCTCGAGAGACCACGAGGATGGGCGCTGCTCTACCACGCGTTTGTGTAAGTGGACCAGATGCATTTCACACCCAAGCGCGCCCACACACAGAGGGAACAGCCCCTTTAATTATAAATTACAACAATTCTGTTCAATCCAATTTGTTTGCGCAGCCCTTTTCATTGTTCCATGGCAGAAGCCTGACAGAGAATGTAATCCATAAGGGCAGGAGGAACTGAATAAGATTAATTGTAAAAGATAGATGAAGTGGAGTGAGATTAAAGGTAATGAAATGCAGATACATGCAACTCTTGACTGGAATCTGTTGTGTACAGAGATGTTTACACTAGGTGTGCAAATGTAAACATTTAAGAGCCATTGAGAGAACCCATATCAATCTGAACATTGAGCTTATTCTGTAAGCTGAATCGAATATTCTTATTTACAGTCATGTATTGTGATCTGACTAGGTTTTTAAAAAAGGATTGTTTACCCAGGAGTGAGCATTTGCTGTTAATTTTCTCATCCAGTACCATCCAAGATGTAGGTGACATTGACAGTCCAAAAACAACATATATTCTGTCAAAACTAAATTAAAACCCAATGGCTCCTAATGATACATTAAAGTCTGTTGAAGCAAAACATTCAGTCTGTGTCAGAAACTGAACAACCTTTAATTCATAGCCTCTTTAAAATATATTAAGCACTTTGTGTCACTTCATTAGATCCCAGAAGCCACAAATAATAATTTAGTTTTAATTATGTGTGTGTGTATATGTATTTGTACATACATTGTACATACATGTACAAGTCCTAGACTCCATTGACTTGTATCTTATCATGAATCACAAATGAAGCACCACACTTTCAGCAAAAGAACAAAAATCTTTTATATTCTACTGAAGAAAAAACATCTTGCATGGCCTGAGGATGAGTAAATTAGCAGCGAATATTCTATTTCGGGTGAACTATTCCTTTTAATTAGCAGGAAAGCTGTTGTTTTGTGCTTTTGCTGTGAGCACTTTGAATTGTATAATGTGTGCCCATTTGCGCTGGAGCTCTCCGCGGTGCTGAAACAGAGCACAACCTCCAGCTGCTAGTGACCAGAAATCAAAGCACTTATAGTTGTCGAGCTGCCGTCTGTTCTGGTATAACAGCAGCGTACGCTCGCAGAAGAGCCAGAGATACTGCCTGTGATCATAGCACTATGAGATAAGGACTATGTGCTGCTGTGACACTGAAGTAAAGAGCTCCAGCCTTAACAAAGTGCCCTGGAGCTGTCCGTGGGGCTGATATCAGTGTTGGGTGGAGCGATTATACAGCGGTAACAATGCATAAGTGACCCTTGTCTTAGAGAGACACGGATACATGTTAATGCTGGTTAAGTGGGAATTGTTCTTTGTCAGGCATTAGAGTGCAGATGAACAACTTCCCTTGAAGCCCCAAGCTGACCTCTATAGCTCTCTCACACACACAGAGAGACACACACATACTTGTTTATGTGATTTACAAGGACTTTCCATAGATGTAATGTATTTTGTACTGTAAAAACATTTATTTTATGGCTTCACTATGCCTCTACTCCTAAACCCAGTGTTCTGACGATCTGTGTTACCTCATCAGAATGTGCTATCGGTAGCTCAATCTGTCATATTTCATCTAAAAAAACAGGCTTAGCACATCTTGCCAGTTTCAAATGTCTATCAGTATGAACTATCTCCTTAACGAAGGGTGTAAAAACAGGGGTAGCTTATTTTGTCATCTTCAAATGTCAGTCGTAATGAACTACAACTCTAATAAACAAATCAAACATAAAACTAATTAAATAAAAAAGGCAGTAGTTTACTCTGATAGACATTTGAAGCTGCTACGCCTTTCCTTACATTGCTCAAGTAGAACTACTACTACTACTACTGGAGTAGTAGTTAATTTCGCTAGATATTTGAAGCTGACAATATGAGCTACCCCTGTTTTTACATCCTTATTTACTGTGGTAGTTCTTTCTGATAGACATTTGAATCTGACAAGATGTGCTAACCCTGTTTTTTTAAGATGAAATATGACAGATTGAGCTACCGGTAGCACATTCTGATGAGGTAGCACAGATCGTCAGGAACACCCAACCCTCACAGGAAACTGTGGAAAATTGTAATTGTCAAATTATTGACCTTGTTAAATATGATTTTAAGTGTATTAAATTACAAGGACACAATATGTGTCCTCAAAAACCACCTTAATAAAGTAATACCTAGGTCATAGCTATGTTGTTATACAAATTTGTGTCCTCATACTTTTATATGTGATTTACTATGACTCTCCATAGGCGTAATGTATTTTGTACTGTAAAAAATGTTTATTATAGTATGGTTTTACTATGCCTCTACCCCTAAACCCAAGCCTAACTGGAAACCTGTGGCAAAATTTTATTATCAAATGACCCTGTTAATTAGGATTTTTACACATTTTGAATTATGAGGACACAATATGTCCTCGTAATCCACCTTAACAAACTAATATCTAGGTCATACCCATGTCATTATACAAATTTGTAACCTCATAAACCACATAAACACGTACACACACTTTTACAGCTATCTTTATAGGGACTTTGCATAGACATAATGAATTTTAAACTGTACATACTGTATATTTAATCCCCCTACCTTTAAATCCAGCCTTTACATATTCAAAATACTTCATTCTGTATGATTTATGAGCCATTTTCCTCATGGGGACAAAAAAAGTCCCCACAAGGCCAGAATTTACTGGAATTGCTATATTTGTGGGGATATTTGGCATGTACAAGGTACACACACACACATGCGCACACACACATTCATTCATGGCCCATTTTCTGTGCACTACCCTTAATACCTTATGCAGGATATGGATCATACAGTATCTGCAACTCAGCACAGCTTTTCCCCAGTGTGTGTGTGTGTGTGTGTGTGTGTGTGTGTGGTTTCCCCGACTGCATGAGGGCTTTTAACCAGGCCCTTTATATCATGTGAGGTTAGTCCCACCATATTAATGTGAATAATTAATTTAAAGAACTCTTTGTGCGCTGAAATGTGTTGTGTCATGAAAGTGTGGTTTGTGCATCTGGCTGGGTGTGTGTGCGGGAATGATTTGCAGAGTTAAATTATTCAGCTGGCCTCCACCCTAGCCTTCCAGTGCATCCAGAGGAAGGGATTAAATTAAGATGTTAAAAAGGGTGGGGCTTTTTTTTCTCCTTCTGTTGTTTAGCCCGTGCTTTTGTTGGTTCCAGTATCGCTGGTGTAGTCTATGTGGAGCTATACAAAAACATCTGCAGTAACAGTAAAACCAAAATAATGCAAAATAGGGCTATACCAATATAAATAGACAAAACATTCATAATTGCACAGATGTAAAAAGATGTATAAAATAATAAAATAGTAAAAAAATAATTATTTATCCTTGAATTATGCTCCAAGTTTCTGAAAAATGTATAAATATGTTTTCAGCTCTTGAGGCTCCTATAAATGATAATAATAATATTATAATAAAACTTCAACAGCTATAAATCTTACCATCTGCTATACATTCAAGAACTGCAAGATCTGTATATTCTGCATATGTACATCAATATAGTTTTTTTTTATAAACATATAAAGAAGTTCAGTCAGCATTACTGGAGATTCTGAACCCATTGTAAATTGTACTGACATGTTTGAATAAAATCCTGATCCTGATAAAGGATTTTAAACTTTAATTAGTAAGTGTAATCCCTCTTTTTTTACATGCAATCTATGAAATATTGGCAAACATATCAATAGACATATCAATTTGGTCACAATTTACAATAAGTTTTCATTAAGTTCGTTCGTTCGTTCGTTCGTTCGTTCGTTCGTTCGTTCGTTCGTTCGTTCGTTCATTCATTTATTCATTCATTTGCACAGCGGATGCCCTTCCAGGTGCAACCCATCACTGGGAAACATTCAAAGACACTCATTCACACACATACACTTGGGCCAATTTAGTTTACCCAATTCACCTATAGCGGATGTCTTTTCACTTGTGGGGGAAACATGCAAACTCCACACAGAAATACCAACTGACCCAGCTGAGACCTTCTTGCTGTGAGGCGATTGTGCCACCCACTGCGCCACCATGAGGCCTTATTTATTTATTTATTTTCGTATTTATTTTCTTTCAACAACAACAAAATGCTAATTACAAAACACACAGACTTACAGCTTAAATGGTTTCATAATTCATACGTGGTAGTCAACAACTTACAAAAGAGAAAACTAAATTAGCAAGGAAAATAGATATATATAAAAAAAACATATATACCTGCTGTACGCATACACAAGACACCCATACATATTAAACTATACAATAAAATTAATAAAATATAATAGAGCAGATTAATAGAGAAATGTTATTTTCCTCTTCTATTAAAATACAAAAAGGGTTCCAAGCATCTACAGAAGTCTTACATCTGTCTTTAAGTTAATGTATTTATTTACTGACATGAACTAATAGTGAACAACTTTATTTCCATTAACTAATGTTAACAAAGATGAATAAATACTGTAATAAATATATTGTTTATCGTTCATGTTAGTAAATGCATTTAAAATAATATATATTTTAACAGTATATATATATATTATATAATTATATAAACAGTATATAATATATATATATATATATATATATATATATATATATATATATTTGAATTTTTACTGTTACTTTATACATTTGAATTAAAAGTATTATCTATATTTTCTCAATTTATTTTATTCTATATGTGTGAAATAACAGTAGTCTGTGTATTTTAATTTTTTTCTTTCATTTTATATGTGTGAACTACAGTAGCATCTATATTTTCATCTACATTTCTTTTTAGTCACATTTACATCTTTACTGTGTACATGTACATATTTCCTTTTTTATATATGGATGTTTGGATAATTAAACTCAGGCTGCTCCTCCAGAGACGTAATTAGCTAGATTGCGGGGTGGGTGAGCCAACTATCGGTAACTTTCTCTAGTTAATTGCCTCAGATAATCCCATAGCAATGAGTGCTTGTGTGCTTAAGGCTGATTTGAGGGGAAAAAGACAGATCAGCACAAATTTGACATCCCTGTGTGACATCTGTAAATAAAAAAAATGTCCTCGGTGAATCCCAAGCTAGATTTAAACATAAAAAATGCATTTATTATTATTATAGACTTTAATCCACCTAGAAAAAGCACATTGAGATTAAAACAAATTCTGATTCTGAGCTTTCAGTTCACATGAGTTTAACAATATATATATATATATATATAT
>CAIGQQ010038184.1:3045648-3066264 GCA_903798035.1 Danio albolineatus
ATATTATTTTATTTTATTTTTTATTTACTATATTAGGTAGCCTACTATGTTAGTTGGGCAATCTGACACAATAACACAAATTATAAAAGTAAAGCTTATTTATTTTGGTCTCTTGTCAAGTCAAAAGCTAAAACAGATCGAAAACGGTGGGGGTTAAGCCAAGGGAAAGTTGTATAACTCTTATTTTTATCCACGATCTTACTTTCTCTCAGATTTCACTCCCCGGAGTATCATTTACCTCACTCAGGACATGCGTTAGGGCTTCCCCTACCATAATACACATAAATCACGGATTGCCGTAAAACTCGTCAATGGCAGGGAATCGTTTTCTCTCGTTAATTGCAGGAAAAGAGTTGAAATTATTTACACATCATAATACCAGCCTTACATGTAAAGCACAAATAATGGCCTTCAATTTGGTCACATCCAGCAGCCGTCATCCTTGAACTATTCTCCATTATTGTAAGCTGCTTGCTTTTCTGTCTGTTCCATTCCTCCGTTTGATAGAAGTTTGCGCCACTAGGGGGCAAAAAACTAGGGGGTCTGTTTATTGTAAACACGCTTAATGGACGCGTGTGTGACCGTTACACTAACATGTTGCGTATTTTGAAGCTTTGCACACTTGAGCCATGTTTATTAGATGGTGTGTCAAATTAAAAAAGATTAAAAGAACTTTAACTTAAACTTTAGGCCCAATCCCAATTATACCCCTTGGCCTGTCTCCTACCCCTACCCCCTGTTTTGTGCAGTTATGTGAAGGGGTGGGGGTGTCCCAATTCTCTTTAGCTTGAAGGCATATCACTTAGGAGAAGGGCTAGATACCCCTTCAAACAGAGAATTTTCAGGACCACACTCGAAACTAAGGGTAAGAAAATTTTCCAGAATACACCAGATGTAACAGCAGCATGGCTGCACACGGAAGTCAGGAGATGCACAAATAATTTTTTTTGTCATGATTATGAATTTTTATAAGAAACAAGCATATGTTTTATTACATTCATAACATTGTTCATGCTTCACTGTCATAACTTTAATGAAAGATTTTTCAATTTCACGTATAATCCATAATAATAAATTTTGGATAGTAGGCCCACAACATACTTTCACATCAATGACATTCAAATAACCTGTCAGAAACCTCTAGTGGCTGAGAACTTACAGTGTCTGGTATAATGTTAATGTTGTTTTTGTGTGTTTAGATGGCCACGCTGTAAATGCAAAAAAGTAGAATTGGGATTGGGCCTTAAGGTGTTTAACAGAACTTCAACTTTCACATGCATCGCAGCTCATCACTGTCAGTGCCACAGCAATGGACCAATCAGAAGAGCTTGGGGAAGGGACATTCATTGCAAGTTTCTGTTTACAAGCAAACATTTCTGGATACCCTCATGCTTTATGCTGCACTTTTTTATAACCATTCCAATTGTTGCGTCTCACATTTTTAGAATCAAAGAGAGAACAGAAAATTGCCTAGTACTTCAAGATTTTGCTATTTTTGATAACCTAGATTTATGAAATAAATCTTTATAACGTTGTATGTGGACCTTAAAGAATGGTTCAAAAGAAAAGAGCCAATGAGGTGCGAGTTGCAGTAAACCAGTCCTAGTTGAAGCGAATCTGTAGGAGTGGGTTTTTGGCGCAATGAAATGGTATCTGAAGGTCAGATGGACGTCTAGGACGGTGCCCAGGGATTGTGCTCACCTAGTAGTGGTGACTATGTGACCTTCATGTGCATGGGGGAGGTTGGGACGGGTTCAGAGTGTCTTTCCAGTTTCACCATTGATTAATTACGATTCACAGCTCTTAACGGCAAACAGAACATCCACTCCGATTCCACACAGAGGTGATCCCACCTAATCCATTCTCTCCATTGATCCAGCTATTGTCCATAATTATAACAAATGTGTGCTTAAAGGAATAGCCTTCACATTAATATTAATACAACAACCTTAATGTCTGAATGTGTCATTTCATTAGATATGTGGGTCAAACTAAAAACATTTTCAAAGATAGATGAAAACACACTGCACTTTAAATGTTTACTTTTTTTCTGAAATGACTATCATACATTTTTACATTTGCACTGAAACATTTTTAGAGTAACTTTCCCAAACCGTTAACTCAAGATCAGTCGTAATGTTTCTTCGGCATTCTAGCTGATTAGGCATTGCTGTGCTCTTTTACTGCCTAAGAGTTATTTGTGGGTATGCTGGTTGCTAGAGTGTACTTACTGTACTAGTTGGTAGTTGTTACTGGGGTTTCATTTACACTGCATACAGTAGTTAAAGTTTTTTCTCCCATGTGGCACAGATCGCATATGGCCCATGTACGTGTAAGCAGGAAAAAAAATCAAATCAGATTCAGGCCTTGCTGATATGTGCAAATTTATCCGAAATGAATCAGATCTGGGGCGCCACGGTGGCCTAGTGGGTAGCACGATCGCCTCACAGCAAGAAGGTCGCTGGTTCGAGCCTCGGCTGGGTCAGTTGGCATTTCTGTGTGGAGTTTGCATGTTCTCCCCGTGGTTGCGTGGGTTTCCTCCGGGTGCTCCGGTTTCCCCCACAGTCCAAAGACATGTGGTATAGGTGAATTGGGTGAGCTAAATTGTCCATAGTGTGTGTTTGTGAGTGAGTGCGTATGGATGTTTCCCAGAGATGGGTTGCAGCTGGAAGGGCTTTCGCTGCATAAAAACAAATGCTGGATAAGTTGGCGGTTCATTCCGCTGTGGCGACCCCGGATTAATAAAGGGACTAAGCCGACAAGAAAATGAATGAATGAATGAATGCATCGGATCTGTGTCTGCAGTGTAAGCAGGTCGGATTTTCACCTGTCAATGCGAGTCATGCATCATTAAAAATTGTAGCGATTGACGTCAACTCTGGCGCTTTCATTTTGGAACAGAATTCTGCACAGTCCCAAACCTTAAATCTCATACACAAGGACTCATTCATTCATTCATTCGTTTTCTTTTCGGCTTAGTCACTTTATTAATCTGGGGTCACCACAGCGGAATACACTACGGACAACTTAGCCTACCCAATTCACCTATACCGCATGTATTTGGACTGTGGGGGAAACCGGAGCACCTTGTGGAAACCCACGCGAATGCAGGGAGAACATGCAAACTCCACACAGAAACGAGCTGAGGCTCGAACCAGCGAGCCGAGGCTCGAACCAGCGACCTTCCAAAGACAGCGCTACTGTGCTCATACACGCCCATACACGAGAACTAAAAAAGCTAAAAGAGAGAGAGAGAGAGATGGACCAACATCCAGCACATAACCAATATAAACTAAAATAAAACTGAAGCATACACCAAGCGCATAAATCACACCACTGACATACGATTAGGATGCCTAATGGTTTAAAAAGGCCAGGATTAAAACAAGATGGCAAAATGAGATTTTTTCTGACATAAACTATGGTAAAACAACCTGTCAAATAGAAAAAAAAGTTAAACCCTGCGATCACATTAAATACAGGAATGGAGAAGAGAGCTTTTGTTCGTTGCTGTGTTAATGCAGGCAATCGAATACAAGTCACTTTTAAAAGATGGTGTAAACTGGTCATCAAAAAAATCAGATACAGCCAAAAAAATCGGAATTGACCATCAAGTTGTGTAAATGCAACCAGGTTATTTTTTTACTAGCTAATAAATGTTTTTGGTATTGTACCTCATTGTTAGATTGTTCGAATTAGTTGATTAGGTGTTATAGGGATTTTTTTTTACAAGCTACTAGATGTTTCCTAGGTATTTTGACTGCTTGTAAGTGTGTTCAAGTTAGCTAGTTGCTAGACATTACTGGAGTCTTTTTGATGGCTAGATGTTTCTTGGAAATGCTAGCTGGTTGTTAGCATGTTTTAGTTAGTTGTTAGACATTGCTAGGGTATTTTTACTGACTACTAGATGATTCATGGTTATTTGTTCTGGTTGTTTGAGGGCTCTAGTTAGTTGCTAGACATCACAAGGGTATTTTTGGTGGCTATAGACCATTTTGAGGGATGTAAACAATAACAATGGTCCTTACGTACTTCCTGTTTTACATTTTGAATTTCTATAGCTTCTGAGAAAACACATATTGATAAATATTGGTAAATAATCATATGGCAAGTGTTTTAACGTAAAGTTATGTTTGAATTACCTCTTGTTACAGTTGTGAAATAGTTTGACAACAAGCAGGAAATGTTCATGGGCCGACATGACCACATTGAAAGACTTGTAGTGTGCTATTGCTAGTTTTTTTTTTTACTGACTACTAGATGTTGTTGGATAGCTGGTTTTAGCATGTTCTAGTTAGTTGCTAGACATTTTTCTGCTATATGTTTCTTAGGCTAGCTGGTTGTTTGCATGTTTTACTTAGTTGCTAGACATTGCTAGGATATTTTTACTGACTACCAGATGTTGTTGGGTAGCTGGTTTAGCATGCTCTAATTAGTTGCTAGACATTTTGCTGCTATATGTTTTTTAGGCTAGCTGGTTGTTTACATGTTTTACTTAGTTGCTAGACATTGCTAGGGTTTTTTTACTGACTACTAGATGTTCTTGGGTATGGTAGCTGGTTGTTAACATGTTTTAGTTAGTTGTTAGATATTGCTAGGGTGTTTTTACTGACTATAGAAGTTGTTTGGGTATGCTAGCTGGTTTTAGCATGTTTTAGATAGTTGTTAGACATTAAAAGGATGGTTGTTGTTAGAGTGTTTTAGTTGTTCCACAATGCTAGGGTATTTTTACTGAATACTATAGATTTTAGGTAGTCCAGCTGGTTGTTACAGGGTGTTAGTTGCTAGACATTGCTAGGGTATTTATATTGACTACTAGATGTTTCTTGGTTATGGCTTTAGCATGTTTTAGTTTGTTGCTAGACAGTACTAGGGTCTTTTTACTGGCTACGTGTTTCGGTATGCGAACTGTTTGTTAGAGTGTTTTGTTATTAGATGATGCAAGGGTATTTGCTCACTACTAGATGTTTCTTTGATATTCCAGCTGGTTGTTATAGGGTGTTAATTGCTAGACATTGTTAGGATATTTTTACTGACTACTAGATGCTTCTTTGATATTCTAGTTGGTTGATAGTCTGTTCAGAGTAGTTTGTAAGTGTTATTATGGAACTTTTTACTGCGTACTAGATGTTTCATGAGCATTTTAACTGGTTACTAGAGTATTCTAGTTAGTAGCTTGCATCCTAGTCATCATTTAAGACTTTTTACTGACTACTAGATGTTTCTAGGGTATTCTAGCTGCTTGATAGAGTATGTTAGTTAGTTGCTAGACAATGCTTGGGCCTTTTTACTGGCTACTACTGTACATTTTTCTTCTGTATTCTAGCTGGTTGGTAGACTTCTCTAGTTAGTTGGTGGGTGTTTTTAGGACTTTTAGCTACTAAATGTTTCGTGGGTATTTTGTCGGTAACACTTTATTTTGATGGTCCATTTGAGTATTAGTAGACTGTCTGCTTAATATCTGTTGATACTGCCATTCAACAGTCCATCAACAGACATTTAACTGACTATAAGAAACTTTGCAAGAACATGTCAACTTACACTAACCTAACCCCAACCTAACAGTCTACATAAAATCTAATGAGAATTAGTTAGCATATAGATACAATGCAACTTAAATTCAACAAAGTTTTACTTAGTTGCTAGACATTGCTAGGGTATTTTTACTGACTACTAGATGTTCTCTAGCTGGTTGTTAACATGTTTTAGTTAGTTGTTAGATATTGCTAGGGTGTTTTTACTGACTATAGAAGTTGTTTGGGTATGCTAGCTGGTTTTAGCATGTTTGAGATAGTTGTTAGACATTGAAAGGATGGTTGTTGTTAGAGTGGACCGTCAAAATAAAGTATGACCATTTTGTCTGGTTGTTAAAGTGTTCTAGTTAGTTGCGAGACATTTCCAGGGTCTTTTTACTGGCTATAGGTTTCTTGGATATGCTAGCTGGTTGTTAAGAGTGTTTTAGTTAGTTGCTAGATATTGCTAAGGTGTCTTTACTGACTACTAGATGTTTCTTGGCTATTTTAGCTGGTCATTAAAGTGTGTTAGTTAGTTGCTAGACATTACTAGGGTATTTTTTACTCACTACTAATATATTTTTTGGGTATTCTAGCTGGTTGATAAATCTAGTTCGTTGCTCTAATTAGTTGGTTGGTGTTAATAGAAAGTTTGCTGGCTTCTAGATGTTTCTTGGCATTTTTGTTGCTTGTTGGAGTGTTCTAGCTAGTCACTAGACATTATTAGGGTCTTTTCCTTTCCATTTGTTTCCTTTCGCTTAAGCAGCAGTTTTGCAGTAGGCCAAAATGAGAGACACTGCTGTATCACCTCACACATTTGCAGTAGGTGCAAAGTCTCCTCATCCCAAAACTGCATTACCCAGCATTCTGAGGCCACATGGCGATTCCTCACCTCTAGCTGGCCTCCTCTGCAAATGTGTGTGTGTGCTTGTGTGTGTGTGTGACCTTCTCAGTCAGATAAAAGGTTAAAAGATTTGTTTTTTCAGAGTGAGAAGAAAATCCATTTATGTCATGTATGTACAGCTCTAGGCCAGGGTACAGTGTGTCTTTCACAAATGCGCACACACACGTTTGCTATAGTGGGGGTGCAAAAATGTTTGTGTGAGTGCATGTGTGGTGTGTGTGTGTGTGCTCTCTGCGGTTCTGTAATTCACAGATCATTTTATCACGGCAGGTTGTTGTGTTACTGAGTGAGAATGGAAATGGCATGCTGTCAGAGTGGGAAATCCCTCTGTATGAGTGTGTGTGTGTTCAGCCGCGTGTCAAAATAATGATGTTTTCTTCAATTTGCCTGATAAATGTGCGTGACAATCTGAATTAAAGGTGCTGGAGCCGTGGTGTTCTTGTTGGCACACTTTCCTTGCCATAATTTTCTCTCTATTATCTCTAAATAAAAGTGACAAGAATGCTGCAGAAGGCGCTCATACTGTTAGCATAATTCTTTCCAATGACAGAATAGACTCCGGTTGTAATAATGCGTTTTGCATTTCCAAACGTTGCAGTGCTATACTGAAGGAGCACTTACTATAATATCTGGTTGAAGAAAAATGGATTGAGCACTTGAAAATTCTGTTACATAATTGAAGTTGTTTTATTCTAAAAACTACTCCAGAGATGTACAATACAATTTTTTTTGGCATAATTTATTTTTAGATAACACAATTCCAGTGTTAGGCGACACATTGGCTCAGTGGTCAGCACTGTCGCCTCACAGCAAGAAGGTCGCCAGTTTTAGTCTCAACTGGGTCAATTGGCATCTCTGTGTGGAGTTTGCATGTTCTCCTCTTGTTTGCGCGGGTTTCCTCTGGGCATACCTGCCAACACTCTCGTTTTCCCCGGGAGTCTCCCGTATTTCGCATCCATCTCCCGCCACCCTCCCGGTTTGTTATTTCTCCCGGGAAACTCCCGAAATTTGTACGCCCCAATGCAGTTTCAAAAAAAGCACTTTTGTTCATATTTGTCAAGTTGCCAGATCTTGAATGAAGTTCATTACCTCACACAATTGACGAAATATTGAAATCTTGTAACATATTTTACCTCAATCTGTCAACATACGTTACAACTCAGGTGCGCTGTTGATTTTTGCGCAGGAGGTAGATGCGGGACACTAACGGTGGCAGTAGCAACAAGCAGCTGCGTCAGTAGTAGTACACATGATGGAAGGAAAAGAGTCAGGTTGTGCTTCTGTGAAGAAAAAAAAAATATACATGTAAATTTACCAACAGCTGGACGAAAGAATTCAAGTGTTTGTCTAGAAGCCACCATGACGACGCCCACGCTTTCTTCAAAGTCTGTCGTATTGATTTTAATGTCGGACACAGTGGGAAAAACGACATCACTCAGCATGTGAAATCACAACGGCACTAAAATTGTATATTATGTTAAAATTATTAATAATGTCCATTTCCTTAGAGAGTTTATTGTTATCGTTTCACTTTACAAGACCTCATTGTGTCACCAGGAGCCATGGATATTGCTTAGGGTTCATTTGTATGTTTATTTTGTTATTTGTAATTTTATTTTTTGTCTGAACCCATTTTTTTTTTATAATGTCCTGGATTTTAAAAACTAGATGTAGGCAAGTATGCCTCTGGGTGCTCCGGTTTCCCTCACAGTCTAAAGCAGGGGTGGGCAAACTCGAACCTGGAGGGCTGGTGTCCTGCACAGTTTAGCTTCAACACTAATCAAACACACCTAAACGTGCTAATCAGTGTCTTCAAGATCACTAGAAATCTATAAGCAGGTGTATTTGATTATAGTTGGAGGTAAACTGTGCAGGGCACCGGCCCTCCAGGATTAAGTTTGCCCACGCCTGGTCTAAAAACATGCGGTACAGGTAAATCGAATAAACTAAATTGGCTGTATTGTATGTGTGTGAAGAAGTGTGTATGGATGTTTCCCAGTGCTGGGTTGCAGCTGGAAGGGCATCCGCTGTGTAAAACATATGCTGGATAAGTTGACGGTTAATTCCGCTGTGGTGACCCCTGATGAATAAAGGCACTAAGCTGAAGGAAACTGAATGAATGACTTCCAATATTTTAACTTTAGATGAGTTAAGAATTATATTGTGGAATAATATTGATGCTCAATCCCTGCGAAGAATATTTGTTATTTTGGCCGATTGTCATTTTTTTTGAGAGATTCTAAATGACAATATTTCTATTTGAAATTTGGAGGAAATCTCATAAGACCATTATAAAATAAAACAAATATCAACATTTTACTCAAGCCCATACCTAATAAACACAGTAAATCAGTAGAAGCTCAGAATATTCAAGTGGTCGTTTTTTTGTTTAAATAGCTCTGTGATGTGAGGCGAATGTTTTACTATTATTTTAAAGCAAGCAGCATTTTTGTGCGTTACATCACATATTTCAATCCTGATGTCATGTTATGACTACAGTCTGTTTTTCTTAGTCAGACATTTCCAGTGAAAGAGGCCAAGAATTACATGGCAATAAAATGGCACTTTGCCATTATCGTCTTTAGCCAAATATGGTGAGTGTATTGTCAATGTTTATTGCAAAATGATTAAATGAGTAGTGTTTATTGTAAAGTACTGGCAGTTGAGTTTGAATTGAGGCACATTTGAAGCGAAAATGAAAAGCAATTTATGTATATGTCACATACACAAACATGCGCACACTCACACACACACAAAGATAGTTCACCCCCTATCATTCTGTCACTTGCCCTTACGTTCTTCCAAACCTAAGAGGACTTTCTTTCTTCTGTTGAACATGAACAATATTTTTAATGAATATTGTTGCTATGTTTAGCTATTTTTTCATGCAAGCAGCAAATGTACAAACTTATGCAGTTCACTTATTTAGTTTAGTTCACTTGTTTAGTCTAGATATTCAGTCACATGATTGGTTGAAACAAAAAAATTGACTTTTTGATCTGTATTTTGGAAGTCATTTGGTAAATCATTCATTTATTCATTTTTCTTCAGCTTAGTCCATTATTTATCAGGGGTCTCCACAGCAGAATGAACCGCCAACTATTCCAGCATATGATGTACACCGCGGATGCTCTTCCAGCCGCAACCCAGTACTGGGAAACACCCATAGACTCTCGTATTCACACATGCACTCATACGCTACGGCCAATTTAGTTTCTCCAGTTCACTTATAGTGCATGTCTTTGGATTCATTTGGTAAATGTGTTTCAAAAATAATTTATGTTTTAACTTTTATTATGCATTTTATCTGAAAAGAAAAATCATATGACTTGATTGCGCAAGATTTTGGTCATTGAGGGCTTTCTGGGGTTTTTTTTTTTTCTTTTTTTCCCTTTTCATACAAATTAGAACAAAAACACTTTGAAATGACAAAATAAAAACAAATAAACATTCAATATCAATAAAAATGTACCAATGTCACAAGATACAGTCTTATTTACATTCATAAATATTTATGTTTGATCAGATCCTGCCATACAATGTTCTGTTAAGGGTTATACTGTATATAGATAAATCGAAATAAAAGCATCACAATGAAATGAAAACATTACATTTCTTCTCAACCCCCTTCCCCAGTATGAAGAAATTTCATTGGACTGTTTTCTTAAGGAAAGTGTCAGTACTTCCATACCATACATCTCTTTTACAATATCATGCCATTCACCTATTTCCAGCTTTTTTAATGCAGTTTCCCAAAAGATGATTAAAATAGGGGGGTGGAAAAGCATGGCTACAGTTCTACATTCTATATTTTCACCGGCGGTCATTAAATTCACAGTCAATGGGCTTCCCAATCCCAGCATTCTTTAAAATATCTTATTTCGTGTTCAACAGAAAGAAAATAACAGGTTCAGAACAAGTGGAGCATGTGTAAATTAAGAAAGGCTTTTCATTTCAATGTTGAAGCTTGCCCTACATTTAATTCAATTTAATTCATGTGAAAAAAAGAGAAACATTTTACAGGGTTTCTGCCGGGTCTTAGAATTAGCCTTAGCCTTAAAATGTCTTAAATCTTAAAATACCAATTTTAGGCCTTAAAAAGTCTTAAATTTACTGAAATCTTGTGTTGTAGGTCTTAAATCTTTTTTAAACAGGTCTTAATTTTACTTTGTTCATGTGTTGCTACCAAATCTGGCCAAACCCATACAATCACCAACAATTATCTTAATAAAACTTTAAACTTTTTTGTTTAAAAAGGTATTTTTTTAAACTCTATTTATCATAATGGTTTAATTATTTTTCTTACAATAAATTTGTTTAATAGTTTATTATAGTTTTTAAAACTTTTAAAACATTTGTTTATTTTTTTTATTTTAAAATTGAAAAAAGTGTGTGGATACAAGTCGAGCTTGCTTGTTTTTGCACAATATTTAAAATATTTTGCAAACAAATAAAATCAAAAATATTTAATTTTTTTATTATTAATGTATTATTGTATCATTAATTGTATTAAATAATAAATAAAAAAAATTGATAGGGCAAATAAAAATCTTTTCCATCTGAGCCGTTTATAAAATTCCTTAGCCTTTAGCCCTTTATGGGTCTAAAATTTGAATCATAATGGTCTTAAAAATGTCTTAAGTCTTAAATATAACTCAGTGAAACCTGCAGATACCCTGTTTTAGTGCGTTAATAGAGTAGAAGTAGAAGTAGCTGCTCTTTGTACAGGTGAATGTAACCTGCTGAATACAGAATTCACTTGAAGCATTTGAAGGGAAGCATAAAATGATCTACCGCTGATTGATCTTCCTGAGTTTAATGAGGCCACAAGTGCCACACACACACAAACTCACGCACACAGATGCACACACAGCCTGACTCAGGTCTGTCTGAGAAAACGAGTCCTAGACAAGCAACCAGGTCTGATTCCCTCGCGCTGGAAACTTTGCCCACTCTTTCAGAATGACTTGCAATAAGCCTAAACTGCTGCATGTCATGTGAATGAAGTGGTCATTCAGCAGACCTTTTCATCTAAAGCAGCTTACGGTACACTTATTACAGCGACTATCTCCCTGGTGCCTTGCCTAAAAGCACAATGGTGAGTCATTTCACTTTCTGGCTCAAAGTTTTATGCCGCGTCACCTTTATAAAGAAGTTCTGCTGCTGTAAATTCCTGGTGAAGCACAGTAAAAAGTGAGCGGCTTAATGTAAGGCCATCTGGGGCTTCCTTCCTGTTTGTGGCTCTAAATTAGATCTCTTCTGCATTGAATCTGTTCATTTCTTACATATATTTAAGCTAAAAGCTCGGACAAATCCTATTATCTGTCTTTGCTTCTGGACGCAGATTCTCCGTTGGACATCTGTGGCAAGAATCACAAGGAGACAACACATTAGTTTATTAGGTTTCTGATATAATATTGTGCAGCATATTTTGTTAGGCCATTGATAAGTTTTTTTATCTGGAGAGCAGATGCTTGTATAGAGCTTTCCTAAATGGATTTTCTAGTTGGTTGCTGAGTGTTGATACAGTCTTTGGATGGTTTCTAGATGTTTCTTAGGATATCAGGGTATTCTACCTATAGTTGCTTGTTTGCCTTCAGAGCTGCTTTAATTTTTAGTAGCATCAGCTCTGTTTCCGTTACCCTGTGACAATTTGCATTTTCAATTATTGCATGAGAAACGAGTAACATAAATGCTAAATTCCTAATAAGTGAAGTTTCACAAAAAATTTTGAGAGGCGGTTGTGATAGGATTGACTACAGGTGATCCCTATCACTAATCACTAACTAACCCATCGGATCATTCCAAATTTAATATAAATATCCAGCCTAAATTCCACCCCCCCTATCCATCCCTTCTCCCTCCTCCTAAATTCTAAGTTCGGGCGACACGGTGGCTCAGTGGCTAGCACTGTTGCTCCACAACAATGGGGTCGTTGGTTCAAACGCCAGCTGAGCCAGTCAACATTCTCTGTGCGGAGTTTGCAGGTTCTCCCCGTGTTCGTGTGGGTTTTCCCCGGGTACTCCGGTTTCCTCCCACATTCAAAAACCTGCAACAAAAGTTAAATTCACAAGCACCTACTACGTACAAACTGGCGCAATTGGTGGTCTATTCCTGGGAAGTTATCGAGAACTACCTGATCTCGTATCCTTCCTAATTCTTATTGACCAGGCGGGAGGTTAGGGCTCATCTATCTCCGAGCTCAGAATTCTCTCCCGGGACAGCATGCCAAACCTCATAAAATAGTCAAGCATTAAGCGTGAACTCTTGAAAATCTCTTAATTCACTAAAAAGTTTTTTTTTTTCGCTCACTTGAATTGGTTTTGGACTTAAAAAGGGTTAATTATGTAAGTTTGACACCCTGTGGTTAAACTAGGTATTGCACTCCTGGTTCAAAACACAGGCAAGCGTAGGTTGCCAGATTGACAACACCAACAGGAGCAAGCCTGACTATCAAACCTAAAGGCTGATTCAAGGCTTATTTAGGTTGTTCATTCATCATTCATTTTCTTTTCCGCTTAGTCCCTTCACTAATCCGGGGTCGCCACAGCGGAATGAACCGCCAACTCATCCAGCATTTGTTTCACGCAGCGGATGCCCTTTCAGCCACAACCCATCTCTGGGAAACACATCCACACATTCTCATTCACACACATACACTACGGACAATTTAGCCTACCCAATTCACCTGTACCGCATGTCTTTGGACTGTGGGGGAAACCGGAGCACCCGGAGGAAACCCACACAACCACGGGGAGAACATGCAAACACCTTATTTAGGTTGTGTTTTATATAAAAGCAAGGGCACCCAATAGAAGGAATATTTTCCATATTAGAAGGAGTTTTTGTTCTAATCAACATCTGAAATTGATATATAGGAAATGGCTGAAAACAGAAAACTGACATTGATCACGTCAGGTACACCTCACGTGCTTTATTCAGTGTTTAATGCAACATTTGAATGCTGTTTTACATAGCATTTATTGCCATAATACTGAGAGCAGCAGCAGATTGTTCACCTCAGATCTTGAAAATACAATAAACCGTTTGAAATTGAACTTTAGAACTGTGACTCAGTGCAAGCCAACACATATCAGTGACTCAGCATATACATTTAATAATGTTAAAGAGGTTTAATATGTAATTATTAGATTATAAACTTCACCATTTCGTTGGAGTGCAGTAAGTGCACTATTCTGTGCTTCTGAATGGCTGTATTAAAATTTCTGTCTTGCAGTGTCTGGTGCAAACAGCCAAATAGGTTATCACTGCAAATCTTGTCACGAAGTGTGTTGTTAGGACACTGGGGTTACAATGTAACTTACTCACCTAATGTTAACGTTCATAATATTTATATTATTTGCTAATTAATAACCTCATGTAGAACTCTGAATCTGCGTCTCATTTTGGAGGCTGCTACCGGAGGTCGCATTATCGGTCACAGACTCATACTTTAAGAGCCTTCCAGAGTGAATAAACGAAAAAGGCTGTTTGAATAAAGCCATAGTGAATAAACGAAAAACCTGAGGTGCTGAAACATAATTGGCTAAAATGGCATTGAGCGGGTCAAAGGGACCAAAACAAAGACAGGCGTTCCGTCACGTAATGCACATCTACAAAGCAGAATATCTGACTTTGATCATTGTTTTTCAGATAAATGAATTTTCACTTGGCATGTTTCTGAAATATCTGCAAACATATTATGCGATTTTTATACTTTAGAAGAGTCAAAAACTTACAGCACCTTTAATGCAAATAATTGGAGATGGAAGTGCATTTGTCGAATAAACTTTGACGTAGCTAACATTACACCCACATAACCAATCAGCTGTCTCCATTATGCTGTTGGTTACTAGGTTACTAATACTACAGTAAGCCTCTCTAACAGCATGATGGAAATGCACAGATTTTATATAAATATTTATATCAATATTTTGTGCACATGAATTTAGTTTCATGGATATGAATTTGGCTATGCATGTGTACATCACGTTTTTTTGTGTGAATTATTATGTAAACTAATGTAGCTCCATAATCAATTGCTTTGCTAACTGTGCACATTATATTGTTGGTTATGGTTACATTATACTGTACTTTCCATTATTTGCTCATATCATTTTTAGCAATCATAGTGGCATGAAATAGCAAGTTTGTCCACCGCTATTCTTAATCCATTTCCCCCCAAAAAAGAGGCATTTAAATGTGTTTTATGGTGTAGAAAATGAATATCGCTTGATGTAAAAATAGCATCTTCCGGTGCACCTCTGTCTTTTTCCCTTTTCTCTATTTGCTATGGCCGCTTTACTGCCTCCTCAAGCACACAGTCATGTGACGTGTTGCCAAGGTAACATCTCCTTGTGCAGTGGAGGAGTGCTGCTCAACTGTCTGCCATGAACATACACATTTGCAGCAGATTTACACCACTCGCCATCCTCAGCACACAGGCGCAACCTCACATACACCTCAAACATAAATAAGGAAGTGAGTGTGTGTGAGCGTGCATGCTTGTGTGTAGTTTGAGAGTCATCACGATGTGTTTTATTTTCTATGCATGACACAGGGATGTTCTCGGCAGCTTCTGTTGCTCAGCAACTGTCCCAAATTAGAGCCTCAGCTAAAAGTGAACAAATAGATTGTGCCTACACAGGAAGAGTGTGTGCGGCTTTGACTTACATGACACCTTATGCACATGTAAATGTGTAAATCCATATATGCAGCGCCTTAGGCAAAATTGTGGTGCTTTAGGCAAGATCTGACATGCAAACCACCCAAAAAGTGCAACCTTTGTTAGATTTACTTATAAAAACATCATCTTGACATTTCATTTTAGATGCAACATTTAAAGAGCACCTATTTTGCATTATAAAATGTCATATTTTGGGGGTCTCAACAACAGGCTGATACGCTTGCAAGGTCAAAAAATGCTTTCATTGTCTTATAATATGTATTTCAAGAGTTCATACTTAGATACTTTTATAGCCGGTTCGGCATGCTGTCTCAGGAGAGAACCCTGAGCTCGGAGATTCTTGAGCCCAAGGCTCCCCCAGTCGATAAGCATATAAGGCGATGCGAGATCAGGTAGGTCTCGAAAGCTCCCCCTTAGAAAAGGAAGGAAAAGGAGGAGATGGGGTGGAAGGGGGATTTTTCCAAAACGAAGATTGAGCAGTAGAGAGAAAACGATCCGTTCATAGTAAGCTTGGATCACTCTGATTGGATTATTACTGATTACAGATGAGCAGCCAGGTGTGCTTAATCATATCACATGCTCCTCTCGAAATTAGTTTATGAAACTTCACTTATTTTTACGTAATTATCTCAACGACTCCCATATGATTCGATCTGTGATTCATTTGTTCCCAAACCTCTCTTTTGCGTGAGGCTATTGGTCCAATGACCCAGTCTGTTGTGATTGGTCGACTGCATTCAGTGCGAGACAATAAAGCAATTCAGTTTAACACCAGCATATTACTCTACTCTTAACCCTAACCCCAAGTAAGTGGTAAAAGTTGAACTATTTTGAAAATTAACTGCACGACACGTGTGAGAAACAGTTAATGGTGGTCATTGCAAAGACGTATGGCAAGCGAGTTGGATCGCGAGTTCAGAAACGCATTTAAATCAGTAAAGGAAGAAGCACGCGTCATGTTTTTAACGTGGTTTTGGACACAAAATGTGAATAGCCCCATAGAGATTGAACCTGAGAGATACAGTTCAAGCACGGATCTATAATAGATAAGTGATTACAAGCTGCGCAATTGCAAGTTACAACACACAATTAAATACAGATTTTTCAAACTACACAAAACGGGGCAACAATTTCAATTACACTTACATGTTATGATCCGGAGGAAGAAGAAACTGGTCTGTTTGAACTGTAACAGTTACTGACAAAGTCCCTATCAAAGTCTGACAAAGTCCCATACATAATAGTCTCTGCAGCTCCTTCCTTTAATAACAAACGGCCAACAAATCCCTCGTTGCAGCGTAGGTTATTGTATCAATCATCAGAAAAATGACAGAAACAAACAGACAGAAACTATTCTGTAGTGTTGTTGTGATAATGAACTTTAACCCTTTATTACCCACAGCCGAATCTCCATCTGTCAGTGATCATCATCTTTATGCCATGATCAGTCCCGTGATCCCCCGAGCTCCACTAGTGTCTGAAGGGAAAGGCATGTTCATGTTTTACCGGATCCGGCACTACATATTTCGTGATTTACTGATGTTGACGCATTCAGGCAAATGATCCGAACCGAACACGATTAATTTATTTGACTCTGAGTCGATTGTTTAATTAAAGGATCAATAGTTTTAAACATGGTGCACTTTCAGATTTATACATCAGCTGGATGTTTTCATTCACTTACAGCTGTGATATTATTTAATATTTTACTTTTGTTTTTGATTGTATGATACATGCTAATTTAAGTTACTATTACTATTGTCGCATGAGGGAGCGAGTAGAGGGACAACAAAGGTAAGAATTCAAGTGCAGGTTTAATAAGAATAGTTGTGCAAGCAGGCAAGGGTCAGTACAGGAGTTGCTGGTACATATAGACAACCAAAATCGTAGTCGTCATATAGAATTAGGGATGGTTGATGTGAAACTGGCATTTCGACACAGTGTCGAGATCCCAAAGATTACTGTAAATGATTCGAAACACTGCACCGAAGCATGATCCAAAACTCCCAGGTCGTGTGACTAAGGTTATTCGAAACACCCAGGTTACGTGACTAAAGTGTTTCGAAACATCAGGTCACTTGACTGAAGTGATTCAAAGCATCGTTCATTTCAGAAGCGTTTTGAGACCTGGCGAATCTCTGTTTGACTGTCATGGTCAGAAAAAACATCTGTATCTCATGTAGCCTAGTGGACTGTGTGTGTACAGAGTTAATGTGCTGCAACTGGCCCAGGTTCAAATCCCAATTTATACAAATACACTAAAAATATGACTTAATGTTTTTTAAGAGTGTTACATTTTATGACCAAAATGAGACATATTTATTCACAAAGTGTTAAAAAAAGACGTCACAAGAACAGACCATTTAAAAACAATCATTTATAGGTGCATCACTCTGAATTTCGAACCTTGGATTATCTCTGCATGCTAGTCAGGAACTTTTACAGCTAACAGTAAACAAGGCTATGATCAAAAAACATGGCAGGTAAAACAAATAGCAAGACTAACAAACAGCAAACAAAGACTCTGGTGTATCAGTGCTGTATTAGTAATCCGAATGATCAGCGATAACACGTTTCAGCTGTGTGTGTGTGTGTGTGTGTGTGTGTGTGTGTCTGTCATCAGTGGTGATAGGCAACTGGTGTGTGTGAAATGGCATGATGGGATTTGTAGTTCGTTAATGCGACATGTAGTTTACCAGCAATCCGCCAGGAATGGTGATCATGATAATTATAACTAATTAAAACTAGGCAAATATTAGTTAGAAGAAATACAGATAAAAAAAATATTGAATTTATTCAGATTATTTGCATGTGTATGTGTCTATTAAAAAATATGCTGATCCAATATTTAGCAACAACAGCAATATTAGTGCGAGGTAAATTAAATCTAATGTCCTGCGCTTTCTAATGGACGACATAAAAAACTGGCAAGACTATTCATTTTACAAATTAAACAATTAAAATGTTCATGTAATGTTTAATAGACTAGTGAGTGAAGAAAAATACTACACTCTTAGGAAGTTACAAACAGAACAGTTAATTTATCATTGTAATCAAGGCAAGTCTATATTAACTGGAATGCTATCATAATTATTAATAACGCTTTTGTCAGTCTAGATTATGAAATACCTCCTGACGGTGTTGTTTTTTTTGTCCATGCGCTTACACAGAACTCAAAGTGCGATCTCCTGCTGAGATTATAAATAATTACTTTCCACAGAATTGCCGTTATTTACGTGGATATAATTGAGATGAAGGTGATATGGTGAGTGTTAATATAATTAGGGCAGTTTAGGCAAACGTATCTTGTTCAAAGCTGGGTATGTTAGCCGTGCTGCTGGATCATCTGAGCATTAACCCGGAGAGAGAATACAGGAATAATGATCAACAGGATTCTACCAGATTAATGCTGAGCAGAGACAAAGGACAGAGAATTAAATAAAGCTGTCTGATTTCCAACATCCACACATTCTAGGCTGGTTGATTTAATTAATGTAAAGTTGTGTCTTTGGGGCATGACGTGATGGATTACGCAACTCTATGAGTTCATCTCTGTTTCTAAGTGCCAAGCTTAATAACTACATGTTATGCATTGATGTAAAAGAATATTTCTTTAGTGGAAGCAGATCATATTGGTGTACTTGTGAGCAGAGATGAGCATGATCCCCCTCAGATGCAGTGCTGTAATGTAAGTCTTTTCTGCACAATTTACGAAATGGCCACAAGACTACTACCGATACTACCAAACGGATAACTATTAAAGAAGTTGGCATTAAAAATGAAACTTATTTTTTCTTATTGTTGTGAAATGAGAAAAAAAATGTAGGACGGGGCTTGACTCCTTTCACCGGGAATTAATTGTATCATTGGATATGGGGCATTGTAACAAAATGGAGGTAGATTTGAATGGATATTTCATTGGTAAAAAGGTTTCCCTGATGTGAAGGTATCATCATTTGGTCTGTGGTGATGACATCACAGGAAGGTGTGGCTCTGAAGCTCCACCTACGTTGACGCTTTTATTCTGTCCAGTCTGTCAAGAACAAATAAACACACTTAAGAGCAACTTTATATAATGAATTTGACTAAAAGCGACTGACACTTTTTACACAAGCAGCTTTAAATGATGTTTTATGAACAAAGTTTGAGAGGAGCACTCTCAGATAATTAACCTGAATAAACACAAGATAAACACAATGAACCCTTTTCACAAGCCTGTTTTGACACGTTTAACAGTCATGATAATCTTAAATCCTTGAAATTTTTTAACATTCTGATTTTGCGTATGAAGCGTATGAACATCTTTCTATGTATTTCTGTATGTTTTATATCATCTTTGCTTCAAATTACAAAAAATGAAGGCGAGGCGTTTCCAATGTAGTGTCTATGGGACAGGACAGTAAATTAGATGTTATTCTCTCCTCTGGCTGCCGTCATCAGTCTCACACAACTGTTTTTCTGATTTTTGTTGAGGGCTCATTTTTAGCCCTCAAGAAAGAGTGGAATTTTGGTGTGAGTATAACAGAGCCTTAAGAATAAAAGTTTGGATGTATTTGAAAGGGTCACAGTGTCTGTTTCTTGGCCTCTGTTGAACCACATCACAAGCCATTAACTTCAAATGCAGCAGTGGTGAATATTAAGTGGTTGACCGGACCAAATTTGTTCAAGAACACACAGCAGCACCTCATCCGGGAAGTCTCAAAAAAAAAAATCCCAACAAAACATCAGGTTCCTCAAGTATGAGCTTAGTTCAGTGTTCAGGACTCAAATCATCAGCTGAAAGACTGAAAAGAAGTCAAATGAAAGTTTTAGAGTGGCCTAGTTAAAGTTTTCAGTTGAATCCTATTGAGAGGAAGGTGCAGTTTGTGAAAAGAGTTCAAACTCAAACAGTTCATACTCAAAAACCTAGTTTGTCAGGGTTAAAAGAGAGGAGAATGAGCTGGGATTCTTCAACAGATTAAATCAGAGCTCAGTTGAGTTGTATTTATAGCGGTGCAGTGTTGTCCATACCAGTATTAGGTTTAGTATTAGGATATTTATTATGTTTTCACTGGGGTAAAATGGCTGCATTTTAACCGTTAACTTTATTTTTCAAAGGACAAAATAATCATTGTTTTTATTCCATTTTTGTGTGAAACATTTCATTTTGTTTTTTTAAATACAAGCGTTTAGTTCTCTTGAAAAATCACAAAGGGGAATGTACCTCTCGGCAGTGTATGTGAATGTGCTTGATGAATCATTTCTGAGTCATGAGACACAACACATTTTTAGTTCATTTCGCCTAAATATCATCAATAACCCTCAAGCATAAATACTGCCTAATGGTTTGATATTTTATGCTTGTGAGGACCTTCAGCAGATCTTTAAAACAAATGCCTTTTATTTGTTTTTAGTGCTTCTTATGTTTATTATATAGCTGACATTTTATTTTTGATCTATAATGCTTTGTTTTGATGCTGTTTAACATTATTTTATTTTATTTTATTTTATTTTATTTTATTTTATTTTATTTT
>CAIGQQ010038184.1:3066274-3097169 GCA_903798035.1 Danio albolineatus
TTTATTTTATTTTATTTTATTTTATTTTATTTTATTTTATTTTATTTATTATTAATCACAATTAATCTCATCCAAAATAAAAGTTTGTTTAAAAAAATTAACCGTGTGTAGTATTTAAGCGTGTGTATTTACTATGTATATTTGGATATTAATCATATTGTTATATTTAGATATAAAATATATTTGTATATGATCAAAATTATCCATAATTTAAATATCTTTGTAACAAAGTATTTCTGTCACATATTCATAATAAATATATATAACACACACACATATATTATATATATTTTTAAAACTTTTATTTTGGATGCAATTAATCTGGACTTATCTTGGCCCTGATCTATCTGTCTGTCTGTCTGTCTGTCTGTCTGTCTGTCTGTCTGTCTATCTATCTCCATCTATCCATCCATCCAACCATCTATCCATATATCCAGCCATCTATCCTGTTTTTTGTTCTGGTTACTATTCTCTATATGTCTATAAATATTTTTGCTTATTTAAAGCCTTAATTAGTTTAATTTTATGACTAATTTTATATTTTATAACAAAATATTCTTTATAAAAAAAAAAGATTTTATTTAATTCAGCCACATGCTTTTGTTAAGCAACCTGCAGCCTTTTCTCTTTTATGAATCACTTGTCTACACACAGACCTTGATGCACGTGTTTCGCTCTGTGTGCTCTGGTCTCCAGTGAGAGCTGTAATCTGCTGTTCCCTGAAATCAGCAGAGAAATACTGGACTTTCTACATCTACCTCACTAATACACAACACTGAACTGAACTGAACTCAGCTATATACTAGCTAATAATTTACTAGCTAATAACTAAACTGACATTTTCAATTTACTATAACCTTCTATGTGAAGCTGCTTTGACACAATCCACATTGTAAAAGCGCTATACAAATAAAGGTGAATTGAATTGAATTGAATTGAATTGAATTAATAACCTCTAATGGGGCTACGTCTCTCTCTCTCTCTCTCTCTGGCTCCTTCTTCACTAGAGAACAGTTGACTGTAGTACTCAGCATACTCCGGTGTGTGTGTGTTAGTATGTGTGTGTTTTATTATAAAGGCTGATGTGTCCTGTTATGACTCACCTCATATATTGATGCTCCTATTACAGCCAATATGCCCTCATTATCGATCAGCCAGGTTACACACAAACACACAAACATGCACGCACATTACTCTAAAGGCTTTAACAAGACACAGCACAGGCATATGGAAACTTCCATGAAAGACATGCACAGTGTTACTGTTACAGTATATCAAGACAAAACAGTCAATTAGCAAAATTAGATCTCGTATTTGTACATTTATATACATGTAAATATGACTGAACTGCATACTGTAGAATTTAGTAAATGGGTCGAAATGGGACATCCCATTTTGTTGATTACATTTGCAAAAGTGGCTTGAAAGAAACATTAAATACATTAAATTACTTCAAATAAAATGCCAAATGGGTCAAATAATTCAAAGTTCGGCACATGGAACAGGGCTGTACCGTGTCGGTCAATAAATTAAAAGGATAGTTTAGCCCAAAATAAAATGAACCTGCTGTCAATTACTCATCCTCCACTTGTTCCAAGCCTATTCTAGATTCTTTCTTCTGTTCATTGCAAAGGAAAATATACTGAAGAATGTTGATCCTTAGATCCTTAGTGAGAACAAAAAAATGCCATGAGAAATATAGCATTCAGCTTTCATGAAATTCTTTGCACTTAAAGCATCGTATATCACAACATCCTGGTTCAGTCGAGGTTATAACCTCTTCTGCTTCAGTCATTGGCCGACTCCAGTTTAAACATGCCAAGTTCACAATAAAGAACTTGCAAATTGCTGCGCTGTTCAGACCAAGGGCCGTATCATACACCCAGCGCAATAAGGCACGAGCTTGTATGGCACGATTTGTTGCTATTTTCATACCAGCAACCCTAATTTTCACGCTTTGTGCCACGTTTAAATAGCAAATCCATTTGCCAGTCTAATCTAAACACATCTAAACACAGGATGTACAGCAGTACACAAATATGAAACACATATGAAACATCTTTTTACATATGAAAAAGATTAAAATAGTACAAAAATTATTATTTTCTACATAAATAAAAAAACACTGCCTGCTTAGTCCCTTTATTGATCTGGGGTCGCCACAGTGGAATGAACCGCCGATTTTATTATTGTTAGCAGTATAATTTATCATATGCATATTTATATTAGTTTTAATAAAAACAAGTTTATATTTGTCCTTCTGTCTGGTTTTGGAGACGTATGCATCAGCATATGGGGCATAAGAATAGGAGGTGTGTTTAGATAAAACTCATTTTCCATTTCATTTGCTGGAAATTAGAACTGAATTTAGAAATAGTTTTGAGACAAATCTTTGCGCTTAACAAACAAAATTAAATATGTAGGCTAATGGATGTCTTCAGCGGAGTGAGTTTTCACGGTTTCCTTACTCCACGAAAGTAAAGGAGTAAAGTAAAAGTAAAGTAAAGAGGCAGAATGGAGGAGACTCATTCTTTATCCTCACGCTGCAGATGGTCTGTTTAACTGTTTTCTCGCTAGTGAAATGTTTAGTTTTTCCACTTACAAAGTCTGCTATGTAAATAGCAAATGCGCCATGGCACAATGCAACTGGCTCTTAAAGGGAATGGGAGATGAGAGTCTGATTTGGTTTAATGCACAATATACCCTAAACATAACCATAACTCATTAAAAGAATAAGCACAACCCTGTTAGACCATGCGCCGCATTGTGAATGAATGAATGAACAGATCTAACTGGATTTGAATTATATCATAGTTTTCTCAAATATGATATAATGACAAAAGCTGTTCAAGAGAATTATGTGTTTTTATTTTGGCTTGAAAACACTTTGAACTTATTCTGCCTTCACTTCATTTAAAGTCATGCATCATCATCCATGGCAATTAATTTTTAATGTGTGGGATTTATGTGTGTTCAAACAGACAAATAATCATATTTAAATGTAAACATGCCCTTTTTGCCATGCTTTGTGTTAAATGAGCATAAATATGAGCACTGTGTTAAATGAGCATGCCTCACACAGGTGAGTGGGTTTGACAAACCACCCGTAGAGACACTCTTCTCACTCACTAAAAAAACCCACTCCACCTCCTAACTCTAGAGAACAGTTCCTTTAACACTTCTCGTGTGTATTGCCTCTTCTTGTTGAATCGCTGAATGCCTACTAAATTTTAAGCCGCTTTGGACAAAGCTGTCTGCTAAATGACTAAATGTAAATAGTTGTGAACCAGCTTGTTTTTGCCAGTTTTTGTCTGACATTAATGAGGTTTTGTTGGTGAGATTCACTTGTTTTGTTGTTTACGGAATGTCAGAATAATGTACATAGGCTCCGCCCTCTTCAGTACAAGCAGCAACTCATTTGCATTTAAAGGTTCCGTGAAGTACTTTGAAATGTGCATTTTTATATTCGATGTTTGGTGTAATCTCAACTGAAAATAGACTAGCTCCTCCCCTTTTAAAAAAACAGCCAATAGCGTTTTGTTTTATTATCGCTCTTCCAGTGAGAGTGGTTGAGCTCAAGCGCTTTATATAAAAAGTAAATGTGTAGCAGCTTGAAGCGGGCCAGGCATGTCAGATACTAGACAGGTTTGATGAGAAACTGGAGTATGAGGTGACGTGAAAAAAAAACGTTGATCCATTTAGGCGGAAGTGACAAACTGCAAGTTTGTCTATATCCTTTTTATTTCATTTAAACACAAATTTTGTCTTTGATTTGTACCACAGTAGCTTATAGATATCCTTAAAGACATACTGATAGTAACATCTAAAAGCATTATTTTAATTTCACTGGACTTTTAATGAGATATCGACAAAAACAGCATATTTTTGCTCAAACCCAAAAATGAGGCAAATCTGACAATCTGTAATAAATGATCTGTAGGATATTGAGTGGAACTGAAATAAACTTATTTTAAATCTTATGAAAAGGGGCATGATGTTACGTTCCTTCTTCTTTTTGTCTAGGGTTGGGGAAGGAAAATAACAATTTTTTTTTTTTTTTTATAAATTTAAGGAAAAAGAACACCAAAATTAATGAAATATGTAAAGGTTAAATAAACACAATTGAGTGAACACTTCAGTCCTCTGCCTCAGAAATGTGAAACAATCCCAAAGGTAAACTTAAATCTTTTATTTTTTTTATCTCATGTAGTCAACAAAAAAGGAAGAATAAGTCTTCAGAAGATGGATTAACCAAAATAACAAACAAAACAGGACTAACTTAGGAGGAGTACAAAATAACCTAGTTCCCGTTTTGTTTGTTGTTTTGGTTAATCCTTCTCCTGAAGACTTGTGCTTCCTTTGTTGTTGATCGTAATAAGAAGAAAAGATTTAAGTTACCTTCTTGGTTGTTTCACATTTCTGAGGCAGAGGACTGAAGTGTTCCCTCAATTTTATTTAACCTTTACATAATTCATTAATTTGGTGTTCTTTTTTACTTCTTAAATTTATAAATTTTTGTTTACTTTGTTATTTTCCTTCCCCAACCCTAGACAAAAAGGGTAAGGAACGTAACACTAATATGTTGCCATCAAAACTTTGTAGAGCTTTCACATTCACAAACAGCTAGATTACACCCGTCTACACGCTGCACAGTTGTCTCCATTGAGTGGACTATAAAATGATCCCAGATTTTCCTCTTACCAGCTGAATCACTATTGATTGTTGTGAATAGCTCTCGCCGAGCTCTGTAGTCAACAAACTTCTCTAACAAATGTGTAGCTCTTTGTAAACAGTCCTGAAGGGGTCATTTTACCAGCAATCAAATTTTCCTTGATTCTGTTAGATATGAAGAGCTTGATATACTGTGGCAACATACTTTAACTTTGAAATTCCCCCCAGCTGAAAAAGAGCTTTAATTGGAACTAAGCTGAATAAAATGACTCGTTATAAATGTCTGCAACTTTCTGATGTCAGATAATGTTAGCGCATAATTGTCAACAGTTACATAACAATGACGCCTGCTCAGATGCTTGTACTGTACTTCATTGCTGGAATGCAGGCATCTGATTTGATTATGAAATAAGACACCACCATCATTTTCTGCCTTTCATATCCTACCGAATGCACCCTGCTAGATGTGCTGTTCGTTCTACATCGTATATTGCAAAGGCGGTACAAAACATGAGTTTCAGAGAAAGACGGAAAAAGGTAGACTGAAATATGCTATATTTATTTGAAAAATAGTAATAATAATCAGTGTTATTTAATATGAAATAAAACTATAATGATATTAGTCGATCACATATATGTATATATGTGACATGTGGTGAGTTTTGTGGCTAGTGAGGCACTGACTTTCGAATATATGCACCCAATATTTGCCAACTACCGATTGTGTTTTATATCTCATATCAGCATTATCTCAATACACATAGCAAGTACTTTGGTACATTGCCACTGGCTTGCTTGGTTTGGGACTTGTGGAGCTGCGCATCAATGGATTTACTCTTCAGTGCTTGGACTTGCAGCAGCAGCAAAAAAAGTAAATCACACTTAAATAAGCCAGTGCTGCCAGATTGTAAATGTCAATGTACCGTACCAGAACCTCAAAATTATCGTATTTAGAGGAAAATTATTGTACACAAATCAAGCGGAGTGTATACATCAGGGGTGCTCAATCCTGCTCCTGGAGATCGACCTTCCTGCTGAGTTCAGCTCCTACCCTGATCAAACACACCTGAACCAATTAATTAGGACCTGAACGGCACTAGATAATTACATGCAGGTGTGTTTGATATGGGTTGCAACTGAAATCTGCAAGACAGTCGATCTCCTGAAGCATGGTTGGTCACCCCTGGTATACATCTATTATCTAGACCAGGGGTGCCCAAACTTTTTCTTATGAGGGCCAAAAACTAAACTTGATTGAGGGTGGTGGGCCGGAGGTATATACCAAACTGTAAAGTTGTCAATGTAGTTTCCTAATTTATTATTATAATTCATTATATCATTTATTATATAATTTAATTAATACTATAACTTATAACATATAAAATATTTTAATTGTATCAATAATTATACATTTCTGTACATTTTATAATGAATATCTTACAATAAAAAAACATAAATAATCCCATTTATAACACTAAAAAATACACTTTGCCTTGATTCACTTGCTGATGTTTTCTGCAATGTCTGCTATCCAGTAAGTGACTGTATTTACTTATTTTTTTTAAATCTGATTCGTTCACAATACTTGATTTTAGTTTGCTTTTTGTAGCATAACAGATAAAAGACTAAATTTAAGTTAAATTTTAAATGACAATCTTGGCATTTCCCCAAAATTTCCCATCATTCTTGCTCTCTTCTCAGATGGGATGGAGGGCCTAATCAAAGGTTATCATGGGCCAACTTTGGCCCCTCGGGCCCTAGTTTGGGCATTTTTGATCTAGACAAATAGCGTTTTGACACAAAGTGCAAATTACTATAATTTGTAAATATTGAAAAAACTATGCGTACCTTAGTGGGAAGGTTCAAACTTCATCTCCGAGTCGCTGTCATCAGATACCTGGGTGTTGCCAGATGTTGAGTCGATTTCATGGCTTTGTTTTGATGAGATTAACTTTGGAAAAACACGTTCAAATGACACATATGAATAGGGAAAACAAGAACGTCAAGGGCATAATCCCTTGTCCTTCTCACCTTCATTTTCAGCACAATTTTTTAAAACTTTATTGCTTAAACAATCGACCTCAAGCTGAAAACTACTGACTTAAGCCAAAGACTGTAGAATATAGAAGCCTTAAAGGGACTTTGCTTAAGCACGTGCGTGACAGGAATGTTAACTCATGAAAGAGAGCCATTCTCCACTTTGATTGGCTGAGACAATGTAATGTAAGATGAGATAGAAAACATGTCTAACGTTCTCCTCACAGACAGCAGACAAAATATGTAGCTAGATCAATAAGTATAGAAGCTCTAAGATTGCAATGAAATTAATTTTAAATGCCATAAAATTCTGAAATTATCGTACATTATAGGATTTTTTTTCATTATTGATCGTACATAGTACAGAGGTCAAAAATATTGTACATATACAATAAGTGTTGTACGTCTGGCAACGCTGAAATAAACTGAAATTCAACTCTTAAAACTGGACTGACACAGTTTCAGTTTACTAGAACTTCTATATTAAGCTGCTTTGACACAATCTACATTGTAAAAGTGCTGTAGAAATAAAGATTAATTGAATTAAATTGGCCTATTGCGCCAAGGAAGAATGTAAAATGTATAGCGGTTCAGTATGCCTCCCAAAAAACAAGAGAGACGCTACAGACGGCTATAACAAGTGGCACAGCTCGCTTGCTCCCTCCCTCTCTCTCTCTCTCTCTCTCTCTCTCTCTTTGTCTCACGCACTCACTCACACACACACACACACACACACACAGGATAGGTCTTACTTTTACTTGTATGACTTGAATTACTTTGAAATGTAATCTTGTCCCGTCCTTTGAAGCAAGACCTTTTAGCTCCCCCATTGGTTTTCAATTATTTATTACTTTGCATTTTGATTAAAAGTCCAATTTTGAGAAATTTTTGAGCTGAGATATTACATGTGCCATTTTTACAGTCAGTCAAAGCAAAACATAAAGTAAAAACATTACATTTATTAGACTAACGTTATGGAGGAATTGGCGACCACCGAACAAGAATAACCGTGAGCTCTATGTCAGATCCTAACACTAAATAAGTGATAGAAATTTGTGAAATACATACCCTATTATATGGAAAGAGAGAACTTATAATAAAAATATCTACAATGTAAAAAAAAAATTTAATAAAGCATTACATCAGATTTTTGCTTCTTGTTCAAACTACTTATTTAAAATGAGCTGAAATAACACATTTCTGGAGATTTTTTTCATTCATTCATTCATTTTCTTTTTGCCTTAGTCCCTTTCTTAATCTGGGGTCACCACAGCGGAATGAACCGCCAACTTATCCAGCATATGTTTTACACAGCGGATGCCCTTCCGGCTGCAACCAACCACTGGGAAACATCCATACACACGCATACTGTACACTATAGACAATTTAGCCTACCCAATTCACCTACACTGTAAAAAGCGATGGTTAACTTTACTTCAAAAAAATTGAGTAAGCATTGCCTTAAAATGATTAAGTAAATTAACTATGTGCATAATTAAGTTACATGAACTTAATAGTTCTAAGTTGCATCAGAAATACTTACATTTTTTAAGTAAAGTCAACTTGTCTCTTTTAAGGCCATGGGTTTACTCATTTTTTAAGTAATTGCTTTTTACAGTGTATACCACATGTCTTTGGACTTGTGTGGGAAACCGGAGCACCCGTTGAAAACCCACGTGAACAGGAGGAGAACATGCAAACTGCACACAGAAATGCCAACTGACCCAGCCAAGGCTCAAACCAGCGACCTTCTTGCTGTGAGGTTAACGTGCTACCCACTGCGCCACCATGCCGAGAGATTTTTTTGGGGGGGGTGAAACTTAATTGTTGCATGTTCAATCTACTTAAATTAGTTACGTTAACTGAATGGATTTGTGTTGAGACAGCATGAATGAATGAATTGTGTGGAACCCTGCGTTTCTAATAAAAAGTATGTCAATCAAAATGTTAAAAGTTGAACAATTGCAAAATGTTGTAATATTTTTGCTTAGTAAAGGTGATTTTTTTCTTATTTATTTACAATTATTACACTTGCAGTTACTATGTTTATATTACTTTTTAGTTGTAAGCTGAAATGCCATAGGAATAATCTAAAACATTCATAATTGTAGTGCGGAGATGCACATCTGAAGTAGTATAATATTATACATACACACAAAAAATACAAGAATTTAATAAATGACCTAATCGTTTCATAATTAACTCGCATGATTAAACTGTTGTCTGTTCCATTTCATTACCAGCGTAATCATAAGTAGTAATTAAAACTTCCTTATGGGCGTCCTAAGTGTCACGGCATTCCATCATTCTGTGTTGAGGAGAAACGTGGCTCTTCAAGAAAATCCTGCACACTTCAGTCGAGGCCAAGAGAGAGAGAGAGAGAGAGTGAGAGGTTCGACCATTAAAGGTTATTAGTGAGCTGATACTAAAAGCTTTCACTAAGCCTGGACCTGTGCGTGTGCATGTGTGTGTTTGTGTGTGTGTGTGTGTGTGTGTGTGTGTGTATGTGTATGTGTATGTGTCGTCATGGAAACAGCACAGATATAACCTACAAATGTGGAACCATAGTAACTGCCAACAGGTCAACTGAGGGATGGAGTGAGGATGATAAAGAAGAAAGAGAGAGAGAGAGAGAGAGAGAGAGAGGTTGTGTGTGTTTGTGTGAGTCTGCATATGTGACACACAATACAGCTCAGTCCCAAACACAATAACATAAGACAGCAGGAAAAGCTAGTGGAAGATAGCAATGTAATCATATAAGCATTTAAATGTAGCTGTTTTGCGATGCACTCAAACACACATATAGGAGGAGTAAACAAAATGGACGTGTGTTCATCTGTCTAAGTATGTGTAAATGAAATGATCTTATCGTCTAAGCATTATAACCACTAGAGTATATCTTTACTACTCTATATGCACTACATTGTATTGTATCATTTGTAAACATTCGACAATTCAATGATTCGAAATGTATTTTTATTTGTTATTTTGTGAATGGTGAATTAATTTTGTTTGCTTCTTTTTCATTTAATTTATTATAATAATATTATTTATATTTGTAATAATTTATATATTCATTCATTTTCTTTTCGGCTTAATCCTTTTATTAATCTGGGGTCGCCACAGCGGAATGAACCGCCAACTTATCCAGCACATTTTTTACGCAATGGATGCCCTTCCAGCTGCAACCCATCCCTGAGAAACATCCATACACACTCATCCACTACAGACAATTTAGCTTACCCGAATCACCCATACCACAAGTCTTTGCACTTGTGGGGGAAACCGGAGCACCCGAGAGGAAACCCACACGAACACAGGGAGAACATGCAAACTCCACACAAAAAATGCCAACTGACCAAGCCGATGCTCGAACCAGCAACCTTCTTGCTGTGAGGCGAACATGGTACTCTCTACGCCACCGTGTCGCCTAATTTATATATTATTTTATCATTTTTATTTGTTTTATTTTAGTACATCAAAGTTACAGAAATAAGAAGTGTTGCTTTGGCTTCGTTTAAAAGTTTTTAAATCTATTTTTACAACTATATTCTGCAATCCTGTCTTTATTTTCTGCAAATTTAACTCCTGCCGTCCTATTTTGTTGCGGTTAGTTTAATCAAATATGAAGTTCTTCCAAGCAATTATGAGTTTCTTTCTTTTACTTTTACTGGTCTACATGTTAAAATGTCCGTGCCAAAAGATATACATAGGAAAGTCATCACGTCAATTGAAATTGCGTATTAGTGAACATAAATCAAGTATACAACGACAAGATATAACTTCGGCAGTAGCAAGACATTTTATACATTTTGGACACAAAGTTAAACAACTAGAATGAATAGGAATCGAAAAAGTATTTGTGTCACACAGAGGAGGTAATCTGAATAAAAGATTGTTACAAAGAGAAGCGTTCTGGATTCATAAATTAAAATCACTCACACCAAGAGGAATGAATGAAGAATTTGACCTTTCAGTGTTTCTTTAATGATTTGTTGTTTAGCTATAATAGTCTGAATCATGGGTTTTAAAGATGTAATGATACAAATAATGAGATGAAATTGTGTTTTTTAATGTTTTGAACTGTCGAATTGTTGAACTGTTTGAACTGTCAATGTTTTCAACTGTTGAACTGTTATTGATGTAGATATGAATAAGTGAATGAAGATAGCTGATGTGGTATTTTCCTGTGAAATAATGATTTTAAAGGTGAAGGTATATGTTTCTGGGGCACCACGGTGGCGTAGTGAGTAGCACATTCGCCTCACAGCAAGAAGGTTGCTGGTTCGAGCCCCAGCTGGATCAGTTGGCATTTCTGTGTGGAGTTTGCATGTTCTCCCCGTGGTTGCGTGGGTTTCCTCCGGGTGCTCCGGTTTCCCCCACAGTCCAAAGACATGCGGTACAGGTGAATTGGGTAGGCTAAATTGTCCATAGTGTATGTGTGTGAATGAGAATGTATGGATGTGTTTCCCAGAGATGGGTTGTGGCTGGAAGGGCATCCGCTGCGTAAAACAAATGCTGGATAAGTTGGCGGTTCATTCCGCTGTGGCGACCCCGGATTAATAAAGGGACTAAGCCAAAAAGAAAATGAATGAATGAGTAATGATTTTAAAGGTGAAGGTATACACTCTTAAAACAAACGGTTCTATATAGAACCAAAAATGGTTCTATCGAGCGCTTCATATATGGAACCCCAAAAAGGTTCTATATAGAACCATTTTAAGGGTTCATTAAATAGAACCCCAAATGGTTCTTTGAATTCAAGTTAGATGGTTCTATTTAGAACCATTTAAGGGTTCTTTTTATTTATTAATGAATTATTGCTACTTATTAATGAATAAAAAATAAAACCAATCCAGACAATTCAAATTGTTTGAATTTATTCAATCCATTATACAAAATATTTTTTAAATAATACTTAAAATTGCACCTCTGCATACTTTGCATTGGACAGCAGATCTACCTTAACAGTTTAATGACATTCAACAATGTAATTGTAATGATTTCACTTTTATACGCTTTTTTACTGTTTGAGCAAATACAGAGCTTAACTTTCACACATCTCTAAACGGAAGAGAAATATATCACAATGCAGATGGAAACAATACACAAAACAATATCAATGCATCTATTAAATAACACTACAATTTCAAAAAGTGGATGGTACATGTATGTATTGGTCATCACAACATCCATTTTTATACATAATTTTTAACCTCACATCAAGCAGGTCACTGGTTCGAGTCCCGACTGGGCCAGTTGGCATTTCTGTGTGGAGTTTCCAAGTTCTCCCAGTTTTCTTGTGGGTTTCTTCTGGGTGCTTCGGTTGACCCCACAGTCCAAAAGCATGTGTACGGTATAGGTGAATTGGCCATAGTGAGTGAATGTGTGTAGATGTAAGAGAATATGGGTGTTTCCAAGTGCTGGGTTGTGGCTGGAAAGGGCAGATGAATTGGTGATTCACTCCACAGTGGTGCCTCTGATAAATGAGGAAGTCGAAGGGTAGCGAGTGAGTGTTGTATACTGACACTTCAAGCCTACAGTAGGTGGAATCAGGAGAGCTGTTGAATCCTGGTTGGTGTAGGACCTTTGGATTTCTGTAAAACAATATTTTAATGTTGAGTACTTTTAACCAATTAACATAAGTCATCAAATAGAATTACAGTTATAATCAATATTAAAGTGTGTGTGTGTTTGGAGGATATGGGATGTAATATAGGGAGTAGTTACCTTCTGCAGTTTCCTCTGCTGGTCCAATGAGACTGTCATGGAGCACTTCCTTCTTTCCTTCCCTTTTTTGGGCTATTTGTTTTAATGATGTTTCTTTGTACTTCACCAAGTTTTCAGCATCCTAAATCCAAAAAAACATTTTGTTTACTTCATGTGTAAGTTTCCAAATAACACATTTTCAGCAATACAAGTTCATTAAACTTGTTCATTAAAATTGATCTCAAAACTATTTAACACACAATGTAACAGTGTTTACTCACAAGCTCTGGCACTCCAAGAAGAAAAAAAACTGCTCCATTAGTTCTGCAAACCCCTCCATACTCTGTACTCTGGAAAAGGGTCTTTCATTCGGTTCTTGACTTATGAGTATCTGGTGTCGCATTCAAAGTTCATCACAATCTGAGGTAGGAAGACAGCATTTTAGAGTGTGTAAATATGAATTTATATCACAGAATTAATCTACTTTTTACATAAACTGTATTGAACTGAACTTACCTTGTGTTAAGTTCCTCAGAGTACAGTTCACTTCCTTTTCATCCCATTATTTTGTTTCATTTGCGAGATGATTGATGAGCTCAACACTGAAATCCTTTCATTTTTAAATTTGTTTTGCAGACATTGCAACAAATCCTGTAGGCAAATTTACACTTTATTTCAATATATATTTTTTTCTCTGCAGGACTTTTAAATAAGCAATGACCCTAATATTCTCACTGTACAAACAGCAGCAATAAGTAATAGAACATTTTTGTGATAAAAATATTATTTCAGTACACAACAACCAAGTCTGACATATGCATGTTATAAAATACAATATTTACCAGGTGTCCTTGTTGATGATAATTGTGCCATAATTATGGATGTAACGCATGTCCTTCTTTAAGCTGGGATCTTTCCTCTTCAAAGCTACTTGTGTCCTGCAGACCAAGGTTGGGAACTTAATATGGGTCCAATTACTCTTTCTGTAATCATGAATACAATGTTAAAGTCTTTTATAATATTCTTTTTATCATACTTAATAAATACAGTTTGTTTAGATTTAAAAACAATGATACATACCAAGCACAAGATTTATGACGCAGTTGTTTCCAGGATATTTGAAGAAAAGCAAGATATACATTAAAATATGAATTTTAAACTTATTTAGCACAATATATACGTATGTAGCCTATATTTAACAAGGTTCAATATTTCACAATACATTTAGCCTGCATGTTTGTATGTGCTTCATAAATAACACCTGATCTTTCATTTCAAACAGAGGATAGATACTGAAAATTACACAGCCAGAAAATGTAAAAAGTTTGTCCACAGCAGAGGTCATGGTTTCAACATTAGGAAGAGAGGCAAAAGAGTCATTCTTTGACAATTACATACCGGCATCCATGTCCTAAAGAACTGATGGAAACAAACTGTGGCTGAGCTGACTTCAGGGTCCCCTTCATGGATTCAGTGAGCAAAGATGGAACATTGGTACCAGCCTTTAGAAATGAAACAATGAAAACCATTAGAAAACTGCTGCATTAGAAACAATTTTGTTTATCACAAGCTAACACAGTAAAAACCATACCATAGGTATGATACAGTACAGCAGATTTCACACAGCACTTACTTCTAGCAACAGTTCTCCCAGATGCCATGGGTGGAAGAAGATGAATGAGGATCTTCAGCATAGAGTAACACAGCTCATCTTGAAGAAGTGAAGATGCAGGTCACATGCAAAATAAGAATTAAATTTATTAAAATGAATTAATATGTATTTGTAATAATTACTTTATCATAAATTGAAAATTAAAATTTACATTACGTTTTCTTGTTTAAACTATGTTAACAAAAGTGTGCACAGGCAACAGACATTTTGGCTGAAGTTCATACCATCATGCTGATTGTCAGACTTCTCCAGCAAGTATCTGATGTCATTTTTCCTCTCCAAGGACACTATTCCCTTGAGTTTTGGAATTATGTTCCTTTCCCGTTTCTGGATTGACAAATCCTCTTTCCCATCTGCAAGCTTGGAAAATTCAATGTCTACCTTCAAAAAAAAAACAAAAAAAACAAAAATTTCCTATTTAAATTAATGTAATAATTTGCAAACAAATACAGCTTACATTGACTTAAAAAAAACACTCACATGTTTCTTTACAAGGTCATTGACAGCAACTTTATCAATAACCTTTCTTAAGGAAATAGACAGCGTCTTTGTCTCTTCGTGTTCTCTCAGGATTGTATTTTCTTCAAGCAGTGTCAGCAATCTATTTGTGGTGCCAGTCTGAGTTTTATCTGTTCAATGACATTAAGAAATGACAAAAACATTTTATTTATTTAAATATTTACTATTATATAATATTAAAAGTGAAAGACATTATTCATTTACCCATAATGAATGCACACTTCTTTCTGATGAATCAGGGATGTTGCTTGTAATATATTATATTTAAAATTTGTCATGCTCCATGCCAACTGTGAATAGTTTTCTCCATGTTTCCTTTCCGTCCATGAGCAGTTGCAAGAGCTCGGTGTAGAAGTGTTAGAGTAACTGTAATTTGTTCCTCGACTTCCATCATCTAATTTAAAGGGAAAGAAATCCATATATACACAGCACAGTGAAAAAACAAATACATGTAACAGCGTACAACAATACAAAGCATATTTTGAATAGTATGTGACTAGACGGGTGGCCCAAAATGGTGCGCAAGTTTGATTACAATAAAGGTTTTCATATTTAGACATTTTTTTATGAATTTGCTCACACCAAGGCGCCATTTGTTGTCTGTCCGCAGCACCCAGCTAACCTTAAGTCTCGGGCTGATACACAAATTACTGTCAAAGGGCATCATCATTAAATAGCATTATGATTACGTAACGTTATAGAATGTATCTGGCGTGAGATAACGTTACCTCGAGTTCAGAGATGCCGAGGCTTTACGTTAGCGCTGTCGAATACAAAACATTCACGTTCACATCAATTATAAAGTGACGCTAACTTTCCTACCGAAATCACAACAAACCTATGCTAAGTCTTCCGCTTGATACGTGTTATTAACAATTCTGCAAACACAAGTTTACAAAAATCGCGCCAAATGGGTTAACTGTTAACCTAGCTTGCGACAAAGTTAATAGGTCACCCGTGTAGTACGATACACAGACAACATAGTAGAAAAAACAACTTCTAGGACAACAAACACAAAACATTCTTAAGCAAAGTGGAAAAATATTGACTATCGTAGACGAATTGTAATTAATTTCACTCACCTGAGGCAGAGAGCTTCATATCCGACAGGGCCGTGGTGGGAGCGATGGTTGAAAATGAACGTCACTGCGCATGCACTTAGAGCGCGCGCGCGCGCACGTTCACAGCGCGTACATTTCACTCAGGTATACTCAAATACTTATTTTATATTGCCAACATGATAATTAAATTACATAAATACAGTAGACATCGCCCTTTGACTACAGGTAAAATAAATGTGCATTTTATACAGTATGTGTAGTGCTTAAATGTAGTAAAACCAAACAGAAAGGGATTTTGGTTTAACACAGCCATTGTGTAAACAGCTAAGCACAATATTAACACACAATGTGTCTGTAGCAACACAAGATGTGTTACGAACTGTTTAACACATATTTTGTGTTAATTTTTAACACATCATTTTTAAGAGTGAAGTTATCATGATTATTAGTTTAAAATAAATTATTAAAATATAACAACACACTGAACAGTCTAAATAAACTGATTATTTTATTTAATTCACAAAATAATTCGTAATAAATGTTAAATATTAAGCATATATAAATAGTAGTTATATGGTAATGTACAAACCTGCATGAAACAAAAATCCTATCATACATTGATTACGTTTTTGACCATAGCAGTCATTTTATTAGGTTTTGACTCGAAAAGCGTTGTCTCTCTGTGTTATAGCTTATTATTAGTTTATAATCTTTACTATATAAGTATGTTATAAATCAGAAATTATAGAACCATTTTAATCAAAAAGGTTCTTTGCACTCAAAGGGTTCTAAATAGAACCATTTTTTGGGTAAAAGGTTCTACTGGCCAAGTATAGAACCCTAGGGTTCTATATAGAACCTCAAGGAACCTTTTTTTTTTAGAGTGTATGTTTCTGGGGCACCACGGTGGCGTAGTGAGTAGCACGTTCACCTCACAGCAAGAAGGTTGCTGGTTCGAGCCCCAGCTGGATCAGTTGGCATTTCTGTGTGGAGTTTGCATGTTCTCCCCGTGGTTGCGTGGGTTTCCTCCGGGTGCTCCGGTTTCCCCCATGGATGAATGTGTATGGATGTTTCCCAGAGATAGGTTGCAGAAGGGCATCCGCTGCGTAAAACATATGCTGGATAAGTTGGTGGTTGGTGGTAACCCCAGACTAATAAAGGGACAAAGCTGACAAGAAAATGAATGAATGAATGAATGGTATATGTTTCTTGTGTGGTTAATTATGATTGAAATTAGATTGTTTTTAATCATCGAGTGGTTGTTTAACTAATGACGCAATGTGATTGACTGCAGGATAAAAGGGTGGAGTGAGAGGATTGCGTCACACACTGAAGGCATTGTGCCGAAACGTTTGTGTTTTTATATCACCCGAAAAATGTTAAATAAAAACTGTACAAAGCAATTATTTAATGAGTGCAAATTATGACCTTCTGAATAATTTATTTTTGGAACACAAAAGAAGTTTGTAGAACAAGAAACTGGTCGTCTTTTTTGTGTGACTTCCCATCATTCAGTGGCTACCATGCAGTTTCCAACATTGTTCAGAACAACAGTCCATCAAGTACCAAAATTAACAAAATATAGTCTGAAATATAATAATAACCATTTTTTTTCCAGTGCTGTTATTCAATACAACCCCTACTCATAGTTTGTCCCAAGTTTTCACAATATCCAGGAAACAAGCACAGCATGCGTCATTGTTTGGGCTTGAAATTCAGTAAGGGAATTTAATGAGAGCCCTATACAGTGTACAGTAGGTTTCTGATTACCTGTCGTGAAAAATAAAGCTTGTACTGTAAATCTTGCCAGCTCAGCATTCGGAAGGAGGATTGTTGTGTAAGTGTGTCTTTCTCTTGCTGAATGCAGTTCATGCACAGCCCCCTCTGCTGGTAAAATCATATCATAATCATCCATATCTAAAGGTAGCAGGTCTTTCTGGAAAAAAAAATAGATTTTACAATGACTCAGCTGAGGTATCCATAGCAACTGAAAAGATCTTCATCCCTGATTCTCAGGCAGATATGTTTATATGTTGAACATATTTGAGAGAGTCTACCCGCTTTGTTGATTAAAAGATAAAGGTTATTTATTGGCATTGATGGTTTCTGAAGAACCCTTAAAGGGGGCCTACTATGCCCTTTTTTTACGAGATGTCTGGTGTCTAACTCAAAATACCCCACAAATGTTTATTTTTATTTATTTTTTAAATTATTATTCTGCCTCTTTATTTCATAATTGTGCCATTTTGGTGACTGTCCCTTTAAATTCAATTTAAAGATCTTTTCAAAAGAGAGCGGAGCTACAAATGCCTATGAGTCAGCATAGTGGTAGATTCAAAAACAAGATTAATGTGCTATGCTAATGAGGGAAAGATCATCACTAATGGGCGGGGCTTTCCCCCTCTGATGACATGTACAAAGGGAGAATGTCAACCAAAGTGTTTCTGCAGACTATTTTAATGAAGTGTGATTATGATTTTTTTTTTTTTACCATTAGTAGCTAGTTATATTCACAGACTGTTGCATTACAACTGTGTTTAAAGCCCTTATAAAGATGATTTTTGCATTATAGAGTTACTTTAATGCAACATCCATGGAACTTTTTCATCCGGCAAATATTTTTTTATAAGGACTGGGGTTGTTTAGATTATGAAATTGTTCTTTATTTTATGAAGAAAATATACTTTTCTTTAAAGAATTCTCCTCTGCCATCGATATGAATAGCCCTTTTTGGTTCTTTCTGACATCTGTGTTTTTAAGAGTGTGTTTATATAGGGTTGCCATAAATAAATTTTGTAAAATAAAATAATTTTAAGTGAAGGCAGCGCGGTGGGTAGTGCTGTTGCCTCACAGCAAGAAAGCCGCTGGTTCGATGCCTCGGCTGGTTCAGTTGGCTTTTCTGTGTGGAGTTTGCATGTTCTCTGCGTGCTCCGAGTGCACTGCTGGCGTGTTGTCGGCACTTGCATGCATAATGTCAGCCGAATGTGGGCTATGCATGGCAATGATGGCACTGCATGCATGATGGCAAACTACATTTGGGCCAGTTGTGGATGGGAGATGTGTGGCCCAGATAAGTGTAGTGATTTTTCACATTGTTAAGGTAACAATAGGCTGGGTTGTGGCTCAGTTTTTGGGGTTTCTGGTAAAAAAGAGGTTTTGGCTTAGTTCAGGGCCAGTTAAGGGTAATAAATTGGCTAATACTCGGGCCGGTTATAGCCTATGTGTGGCCCTTGTATTTAATCCAGTTATGGGCCACTTCAGGACCATCATTCTTTGCGGTACTTGGGCAGAGGGAAAAGTTTTTGTGTGGCCCGGAGCTGGGCCAGAAAACATTAGCTATGTGGGATGTGCTATAGGTGAATTGGGTAAGCTGAATTGTCCGTAGTGTATGTTTGTGAATAAAAGTGTATGGATGTTTCCTAGTGATGGGTTGCAGCTGGAAGGTCATCCTCTGCATAAAACATATGCTGGATAAGTTGCCGGTTCATCCCACTGTGGCAACCCCAAATTTATAAAGGGACTAAGACTGAAAAGAAAATGAATGAATGAGTGAATAATTTCAAGTTTACTAAAATAAACATCAAAATTCAGCAGCCCCACCATGTATCTAAATAAATACTGTATTTTTGCATTTCATATACTACAGTAAACTTTTATATTCTATTCTTTGTGTTTCCACCCATTGCATGGTCAGTATAATTGCCGTCAACTTTTATTAAAAAATCGTACAATGATTAGTCTTTTAATCTCTTACCAGTCTGACATTTTAAAAATGAGATACAGTATATGAAGAGTTTGTATTTGCGATTGAACTCTTCAATACCCAATTTAAAACATGATTTCTGAAAACTACCAAAATTTATGTTTTTGACGTACTCTTCAGTGCATTATATCTGAAAATGATTAAAAATGGAGTTATCTGTGTTGGCAAATAAACATTTATATATACCACGCTGCTGTATATCCTGAATCTGTATAGACTGAAGTATTATTCAAATATTTTGGTTTTATATATTGTGCCACTGGTGATACTGTCAGTTGCCATTTCTGTATGGAGTTTGCATGTTCTCCCCGTGTTCGCGTGGGTTTTGTCCGGGTGCTCCTGTTTCCCCCAAAGTCCAAAGACATGTGGTATAGTTGAATTGGGTAAACAAAATTGTCTGTATGGCGGTGAATGAGTATGTATGGATGTTTCCCAGTGATGGGTTGCAGCTGGAAGGACATCCGCTGCGTAAAACATATGCTGGATGAGTTGGCAGTTCATTCCGTTGTGGCATCCCCAGATTGATAAAGAGACTAAGCTGAAAACAAAAGGAATGAATGAATATTGTGCCGCTATGACACCTTCAGGCATTCAGCCATCCTCATTTTTATGATGTCATCATGTCGACTTCTTACAAGATATTTTATAGCATTTTAAAACTGCCAAAATACAAAACACTAATGGATTATGTGGTATAGGGGAATTGGGTAAACAAAATTGACCGTATGTGTGAATGAGAGTGTGTGTGGGTGTTTCCCAGTGCTGGCTTGCAGCTGGAACGGCATTCGCTGCATAACATGCCAGAGCAATTGGGAGTTCATTCCACTGTGTTGATCACTGATTCACAAGAGTGTTTTCTATCTGAAATACATATTGAAATACATATACAGTATCATAAATACTGCCCCATCTCTGCGTGTTTACGTGTATTAGGATATTCAAATATGAATATTTGGTCAAAGATCACAATCCCTGTTTCTTATTCTCTAGGTTTTTGATTGTTTTGGGATGTCTGATTCTGTCGATATTAACAACGTTCAAAGAGCACGAGAAGGATTCGGCTCACTGGCTGGTGATTCTGGTGAGTGTGTGTATTCTGTACTTGTGTGTATGTGTGTGTGTTGGGAGGGAGATGACTGAATGTTTCTCTCACCTGTAGGAGACGTTTACCATCTTTATTTTTGGAGGCGAGTTTGCGTTGAGGATATGGGCCGCCGGCTGCTGCTGTCGATATAAAGGCTGGAGAGGACGGCTCAAATTCGCCCGCAAACCGCTGTGTGTCCTGGGTGAGCTCAACACACTGACAAAAACCAACACACACTCTCATTCAAACACACACATATAGTGTCACAGAGTCTGTCGCAAAGATATAACAAGTCTTTAATTAAACATCAGCAAGGAGCAAATCAGGAACAGTAAAAGCATTAGCTACACACTGACTGAAGATGAGAACTGACACAGAACAGAAGCACACAGGCGGTATGCTGTAATAAAATACTGATTTTGTAATAAAAACTTTTTATTCGATGCAATTTACACTATACCTGTCAACATTGGGATGTGAAAGTAAGGGATCATCCAACCAACCCCCCCACCCCCCCAATCAAAAAACAAACAAAAAATTGATAAAAAAAACAATCCCCTTGTTAAATATGTCATTCTGGACAATAAACAGTTAAACGATCAGTAATATTTTTTATATTATTATTTACAAAAGAAAATTTAATAGTATACGTTAGCAAACAGTTTAGCTTATTAAAATGAGCTGTTTTAAAGAAATAGAATCAAGTTATCAAATCTTATTAATTTTTTCCTGTATTGTTTTCTTGTACTGTATAGCTCACACATTCTGAATAAAAAGCAGTGAATGAATCACATTTATTTAGATTTTTAGTTTGATTACATTAAATAACAGAGGTGTCTCTGTTATAAATAAAAGAAGTTTACATCTTTCATTATAATGAAAGCTTTCGATTGCTTTCCTAAAGTTTTATGCTCATTTAGGACAAAATGATTTATGTTTAAAAAAAAACTCATCAAGATCGACATCTTTAGATGTTATTATTATTAATTATGTGTATAGATCTGTTCAAACACAAACACAAAACCCAGTATCCACTTTCGCTCTGCTTGTAATCGCGTGTACAGAATCCATTTGGGAAACAGCATCTGTTTATCACTACGGACGCGTCAGCTGACAGTCACGCACCACTTTATGGCTGTTTTGAGTATTGTATAGGAGGAGCGACGACACCAGTAATGAAAAGAAAAGGGAATCCCGACGTTTTTATGTTTATTTCAGAGTGTTTCATGCCTAAATAAAACGAAAGCACAGAAAGATTTCAACATATTTAAGAGCAAGGGGCGGCCCCTGGTGGTTCGGCGGTATGGGTTGCGTATAGGGAGGATCGGCTCTTTAATGTTTATTGACACCCGTCGGAGAACGACTGAAAATACGGGAGAAATACGGGAAAATACATTTACGGGATGATAGCGGGATAGAATTGTAAAATACGGGAGAATCCCGGGAAATATGGGAGGGTTGACAGGTATGATTTACACTAATCTACTTACTATTTAGACAGAAGATGGCACCAAACATTGGTGGCTCAGTGGTTAGCGCTGTCACCTCACAGCAAGAAGGTCGCTGGTTTGAGTCTTGGCTGGGTCAGTTGGCATTTCTGTGTGTAGTTTGCATATGCACCCTGTGTTTGTGTGGGTTTCCTCCGGGTGCTCCGGTTTCCCCCAAAGACATGCACTATAAGTTAATTGAATAAACTAAATTTTATGTGGGTGGAGTAACACAGAAGAGTGAAGGGTGAAGAGTGCGCTTATTTGCAGAATATCGCACGGCTATCAATCAATCAGATTCGAGAACCAGACAGATCTGTCTTTAATCAACATTTGAATTGAATTAGGGAAATTAATCAACTTTTCGAAGACATTCTAATTTATTGAGATGCACCTGTACTGTATAAGATTTTTTGTGTGTCAATTGCTTTTAACGTCAGTATGTGAACAGTCTGTAAACTGAAATATTTGAAAATTAATCAAACTTTATGTAAAAAGTTTTTTTTAAATCAATCTAGCAAAAGCTCCTATCGTCATGCACATCTTGTCAGAGAAGCACTGCTCTGTGATCAGTAGTAAATCTCCTTCGAATTCCAGCTCTCGCATGGAAACTGCAAATATACTGCAAAGAACAGACCCACAAATACAAACAGTGGATTTAATGGTTATCGATAGAAGGGATACAGCTCCAGCCAGATGTGAACGAAAATTATTTTTATTATTTAGAAAATTACCCATTACATTGTGCTTTATTAACATCTACCCCTACAACAACCCTAAACATAATCCTCACAGTAACGGAAAAATTGTGTTTTAAAGTCATTTTACTCGGCGGCCATTTTTGAAACGCCTCTCGGGCATTCTGTTTGAATGGGCAAACATTAAATTCTCCAGGTTTGCCAGGTTTACAATTAAATTTCATATTTGGAATCATCAATAAAGTTAAACATTTACTGTCTCTTCAGTTTGGTTTCTAAACATTTGAATCACACAAAATCAGCCTTTTTTTTAGGTTGAACATTTTGGAGTAGTTGCTCGAGTAGTTGCTGTCATGTGATGCGTGATGTACTCAAAGGCGGAGCCATATTGACACTTTTCCAAATGCAAAACTATACGATTGACATGTCTTGTGTATTCTGAAGTTTTTGCTAATAATCACACAATTATGGAATTCACAGGATTATAAAATCCCCTTGTAAAATCTTGCGTACGGTGCAATATGGTTAACCCTCAAAATAAACAAAATTAGCAAAGACGATTTCCCTCAGCAGGATTTTATTGTCCAGGAAATGGGTATACTGTCCTTTACAAACAAAATGCTGCATACAGTGTTAATATTACTGAAATAAATGAAAATAATCGGAGCAACAGTACCTTTTCATAAATGCAGGGGCTCGTGTCTAATGCAACCATAGCAGCAATACAAAAATAGGGTGTGTGCTATTAAAGGGGTCATACACCTTCTTACTCGTTACAACCTCATGAAAGGAATTATTTGAAACATTTAGCTGAAGTATTAAATTGAGTTTGGAGTAAGCCCATGTTATTAAATGTTTAATGATTACATCTAATACCATGGTTTTGTGTAGCCTTTGCTTTCTATTCATTTATTCATTCATTATCTTTTTGGCTTAGTCCCTTTATTAATCCGGGGTCGCCACAGCGGAATGAACTGCCAACTTATCCAGCATTTGTTTTACGCAGCGGATGCCCTTCCAGCCGCAACCCATCTCTGGGAAACATCCATACATTCTCATTCACACACATACACTACAGACAATTTAGCCTACCCAATTCACCTGTACCGCATATCTTTGGACTGTGGGGGAAACCGGAGCACCCGGAGGAAACCCACGCCACACGGGGAGAACATGCAAACTCCACACAGACATGCCATCTGACCCAGCAGAGGCTCGAACCAGCGACCTTCTTGCTGTGAGGTGACAGCACTACCTACTGTGCCACCATGTCGCCCCGCCTTTGCTTTCTATTAATCTTTAATTACAGTTTTGACTATATTTTTATCACTGTTTACGCTCACGATTATTTTGTATGTTCTCAGATATTTTTGTACTGATCGCTTCGGTGCCGGTGGTTGCCGTACGTAATCAGGGAAATGTGTTGGCCACGTCGCTGCGCAGTCTGCGTTTCCTGCAGATCCTCCGGATGCTGCGAATGGACCGGCGTGGAGGAACCTGGAAACTGCTTGGATCTGCAATATACACACACAGCAAGGTATCCGAACGTGATGTGATGTACACAAACAACCCGTAGCCCCCGATCAACATCTGAACGCATGTCCTGCTTGTTTGAATCATGTCATAGAAACCGATGGGGTCGGCATTATACAAACAGTAAACAACGTAAACACACACACATCTTTCTAATCTGTGCTACACACACACACATACAGGGGAAAGTACATACGCAAGCACAAACAATCACGTATCGGTGTCTGGTGAAGTTTGATCTGGCTGCAGACAAACTCAACGGTGTGCGTTTTTTAGGAGCTGATCACAGCGTGGTACATCGGCTTCCTGTCATTGATTCTGGCTTCTTTCCTGGTGTACCTGGTCGAGAAGGACGATGAGACCACAGAGCTCCACAGAGACACTGATGGCCCTTCACCAACACCGGCCCCGCAGGACTTTGACACCTATGCAGACGCCCTCTGGTGGGGACTGGTGAGAATCACACACAACACTCCTATGCATTCAGAACATTCTTTAAAGGGGATCTATTATGCAAAATATCAGTTTTATAAGAGGTTTAAACGTGGTTGTGTGGCAACAGTATGTGAATATAGCCAGCCGCTAATGCTAAAAATGTCTTAATTTCTGTTTTATAATCACACTTGATAAAAACAATGTGCAGAAACACTTTGATCAACATTCTCCCTTTGTACATGTCATCAGAGTGGGAAAGCCCCGTCCATTAGTGATGATCTCTTCCTCATTAGCATAAACAGCCCTAAGTGAGAAGTAGCAATCTGCCATTAGACTTTTCACATGTGGCATTATAAATGTTGAGTTTAGGAGTCTTCTCCAGAGATACTTTTTTTTTTGGACAATTTCAGATTTTCACGGGGATAACATTATTTCTGTTTTTAATCTGCTGCAATGCTGATGCATAGGCGTTTGTAGCTCCGCCCTCTTTTGAAAATCCACAATCTAATTTGAATTTAAAGTGACAGTCACCAAAATGGCACTGTTTGGATCAAAGCCTAAAAGGAGCAGATTCAAAGTGTTATAAAACATTAAAAATACAAAATCAAACAAAAAGTGCTCAGGGTAGCTTAAATAATGTGTCAGTGATCTTTGGGTAAGGGATTCGTCTGAATGAACAGCAAAAATCAGTCCAAGGCACTCGAAAAATGTGGAAAAAATATTTTAAAAAGAGTTATACAGTGTTACATTGTTTGTGCGGTATGTTTTTAGCTGAAACTTCCCAAACACACTCTAGGGCTTCAGAGACATCTTGTAAAAAGGGGCATGATAGGTCCCCTTTAAATTGTATGGAGAAAAACATTTAGACATATATGTACTGAAATAATGCTTGCTATTTACGTTTTTACCAAGGAGCTTGTGTGCTTTTAATTGGAAAAAGTGTTGAATCTTATGAAAACTTCATAAATAACATGGTAAATGTAGCTTACAGAGTCCTTTACAAGCCAAAATTACCTTTCAAAATGATTAAACTGACATTTATACAACCTAATATAGTAAACATGAAATAAAAACTGACCATTCATGTATATTTCATGAAATATTGCATTATTTTACCTGCAATGTGTCTGTGCACAATGTTGTTAATTATTTTTTAAAATATTGTGTTAATTGATAATCAAAATATCATCCTCTTGACACAATGCAAGTTTTGGATAAACTGTCATTTACATTAGATTTTCAGGTTGTGATGAAGAAAATCAAGCCTTGTTCTATTTTATTTTTTCATTTGAGAAGCGTTCACAATAGGGAATAACGATTATTGGAATTCCCGTTTCATGCTAACTTTTATGTTAATACATTTTGAAGTTTGCACACATCTGTTTGAAGAGTAAAATTACTACACTACCTGACAAAAGTCTTGTCATCCATCACATTTATTAGAGCAACAAATAATATCTCGACTTCTAGTTGATCATTTGGAAAAGTGGCAGAAGGTAGATTTCTCTGATGAATCCTCTGTTGAACTGCATCCCAATCATCACAAATACTGCAGAAGACCTATTGGAACCCACATGGACCCAAGATTCTCACAGAAATCAGTCAAATTTGGTAAAGTATATGGCAACATCAACAGCCTGAGGTATCAAGACATTTGTGCTGCCCATTACATTACAAGCCACAGGAGAGGGCAAATTCTTCAGAAGGACAGCACCCCTTCTCATACTTCAGCCTCCACATTAAAGTTCCTGAAAACAAAGAAGGACAAGGTTCTCCAGAATTGGCCAGCACAATCACCAGCCATGAACATTATTGAGCATGTCTGGGGTAAGATGAAGGAGGAGGCATTGAAGATAAATCCAGAGAATCTTGATGAACTCTGGGAGTCCTGCAGGAAAGCTTGCTTTGCCATTCCAGAAGACTTTATTAATACGCTATTTGAGTCATTGCAGAGATGTATGGATGCAGTCCTCCAAGCTTATGGGAGTCATACACAATATAATTTATTTTTTCTCACTGCACCATGACTTTATATTCTATACTGTACAATATTTCTGTTAAGTGACAAGACTTTTGTCTAAGTTAGTCAGACCTTACTGTCCTAATTATATAATTAAAAATCAGGGCATGATCATATTTTATTTTGGTAAAATAAGTGTAATCTAGAGGCTGTTGCCTTTCATATTAGCCACTTCTAATACTAAACGATCAACTAGAAGTTATTATTTGTAGTTCCTAAATCTTGGATAAGCAACAAGACTTTTTTGTCAGGTAGTGTACACTGTTGATCCCTGCATTAGGAAGTAAAAATGAAATATCAAGGGGCTATCCCATTTAATAAATTCTAATTCTAATTCAAATGAAATGAAATGGATATAAACTGATTTTTAAAATTTATGCCATGCATGCCTTTAAATTAATGGACACTTTAAAGTTTGTACCAAACCTGCATTATTATTAAAAAATCCAAGAGCAAATTTATGAAAACAGCTTTACAAATAAACCAAATAAATAACAGTGACAATAAATAAATAAATAAAATCCTCTCGCTCTCTCTCTCTTGACCTTTTTATGCACCTTTTCAATAAATTTGAGCATTTTTGAGCCGCTGTGGTGAACATGCATAAAAGCTCTCCCCCGTGTAGAGATCCAATCAAATCTAAAACATTGTGTTACAAGGTCAAGAGTGATTTTTTAAAAATGTGAGGCAGCTCCTTTTACAGCATCTCCATTACCACCTCCATTCGTGACAGATTTACATTAGTTCCATCAGTACTGATAGTGATGGTTTAATAGCAGCTCCATTTAAACCGCCGTTCGTGATGTTAACGGCCCCTCCATTATTACTACCTTTCTAACGGTTTTACAGGCTCTTAGTCGTGCTCACTTTAATCCTGCTAACGACATATGATTTCCCTTCTGTGTCAGATCACCTTGACCACCATCGGTTACGGTGACAAGACCCCAAAGACATGGGCAGGGCGTCTTCTGGCCGGGACCTTCGCTCTTATTGGCGTATCGTTCTTTGCACTTCCAGCCGTGAGTACAGCTTGTTTTGTTATACAGAACTTACAGTACATTTACACTATTTCCTGTTACAGTATATGTGTAAAAAGCCACTATAATGCTATTTTAAATAGTTTTGATTACTGCATATAATAAAATAGGTTAAGTAAGGTATACAAACAAGCTCCTAAAACAATGTGATACGGTGGGTCAGTGGTTACTGTCACCTCACAGCAAGGAGGTCACAAGTTCGAGTCCTGGTTGGGTCAGTTGGCATTTGTGTGGAGTTTGCATGTTCTCCTCATGTTCACGTGGGTTTCTCCAGGTGCTCCCACAGTCCAAAGACATGCGGTATAGGTGAATTGAATGATCTAAATTGGCCATAGTGTATGAGCGCATGTGAGAATGAGTGTGTATGGGTGTTTTCCAGTACTGGGTTGCGGCTGGAATGGCATCTGCTGCGTAAAACATATGCTGGAATAGTTGGCGGTTTATTCTGCTGTGGCGACCCCTGATAAATAAAGGTATAAGCTGAAGGAAAATGAATGCATGTATGTGTGTTGAAGCTCAATGTATAATTTGCTTGGAATGTGTACAACAGGGTCCACGTGTAGTGTGTGTGATGCAAATTTAGTTCCCAGATGGCTGGTTTTTGTACTTACACATTCACAATTTGTACATGTGCTTTGAATTGTTTTTGCACTACTTAGTTTGTCCACAGGGTGTCAACACTGCACCAGGGCTGTTGTTTTACAGAAGAAACAAATGGTAGAAGAACAAAAAAAAACTACTGAAGATGGTCAAAACGATAGTTTACTGTGGTGACAAATGTGTGTGTGAATATATTCAAATGTATCCACGATTATGCTAATTTAAATAATTACAAGACATACTTCATTCATTCATTGTCTTTTCGGCTTAGTCCCTTTATTAATCTTGGGTCGCCACAGCAGAATGAACCGCCAACTTATCCAGCATTTGTTTTACGCAGCGCATGCCCTTCCAGCTGCAACCCATATCTGGGAAACATTCAGACACACTCATTCACACACATACGCTACGGATAATTTAGCTTACCCAATTCACCTATAACACATGTCTTTGGACTGTGGGGGAAACCGGAGCACCTGGAGGAGACCCACACAAGCACGGGGAGATCATGCAAACTCCACACAGAAATGCCAACTGACCCAGCCGAGGCTCGAACTAGCGACCTTCTTGCTGTGAGGCGAACGTGCTACACACTAGGCCTCTGCGGCACCACAAGACATACTTATCAAGTTTATATTTTATAACTCTCCATAACGTGGACAACACTAACCTTAAAAGTCACTTAAAGCAATAGTTCACCTAAAAAATGAAAATTTAAAGTGGTTACAAACCTTATTGAGTTTACTTCTTCTGTTGACATGGAAAATCTGTAACCATCGACTTTAAACAAATACCATAGCAAGTCAGTGGTTCAGCTTTCTTCAAAATATCTTCTTTCAGAAAGTCAAGCAGGTTTTTAACAAGTGAAGGTTGAGGATATTATGATTTCATGTAAACTATCGCTTTAAGATTTGCCATCTTTTCTTTCCCTTTGTGCTTCAAAGTATGATGTAGGTGTTTGTGGAAATAATATCTGGACTGATACGAGAGCGTTGTGCTGTACATGCATAAAGACCTTAAACCTTATAAATTACACAATAAAGTAGAAGATGTAAACACATAATTGAAATGTCAGTGCACCTTTGCATGCAGTCACAGGTCCATTGAACATCGTAATAGTGTAGCAATGAAGCATTGCTCACACAAATTACCTTAAAACCAAGCAGCTTTTTATTGGTTAGTGACCAATAATTGGTGTTCTGATTTACTGTAACTATGTTAAAGGGTTAGTTCACCCAAATATGAAGATTCTGACATCATTTACTCACCTTTTATAAATCTGTATGAGATATTTACTTTTGTTCATCCCAAAAGAGGAAATTTTGAATAATGTAGTAATCCAGTAGTCACTCACATGATACTTAGTAGGACTCATAAAGGTTTGGAACCACTTAAGGGTGAGTAAATTTTTTTTTTTTGGTGAACTATCACTTTAAGAGGCACAAACACAGTCCTGTTCTATAGTTGGCCATTGTTTTTGTTTTTGTTTTTTGGTTGTCAAGTACTTGACCAAACCTATAAACTGAACATGACATCACAAAATTGTATTTTCTTTTTTTTCTTTATTTTTTTTATTAAGGATTTTCAAATAGTACAAACAACAAATACAAACAAAGCATCCCCAAGTGCTGCAAATTAAATAAAAATTTACAGATGTAAGTTTTAAAATAATTAATTAAAAATAATAATAATACAAAATTGTATTTTTATTAAAGACAATAACAGACCCAAAATTGCTTTCAAACCAATTTGAAAAGTGCACATTTAGCAGTTGCCATAAAAACGGTGTCATATACAGTAAACGTAAAGGCAAAATGCATAAGACTTTGTGTGAAAGTATAATCTTTTGTGTTTGTAGGGCATTCTTGGTTCAGGTCTGGCTCTGAAAGTTCAGGAACAGCACAGACAGAAACACTTTGAGAAACGCAGACACCCCGCAGCTTCATTAATACAGGTAACCAGACACACGGCAACTATTCTGGACTATAAACTTACATCAGCAGTAAATTTACCTCATTTTCAGCTCACTCCTCAACAGCACATTTGCTTAAAGGAACACTCCAATTTTTTTTTCGAAGATAGGCTCATTTTACAACTCCCATAGAGTTAAACAGTTTCGTTTTACCAGTTTCGAATCCATTCAGGTGATCTCTGGGTCTGGCAGGAGTACTTTTATCTTAGCTTAGCATAAATGATTGAATCGGACCATTAGCATTAGCTCAATATTTTCAAAAAAATAGTTTTGTTAGTTTTTCTATTTAAAGCTTGACTGTTCTGTAGTTAAATCATGTACTAATGTAAATTGAAAAGTCGCTATTTTATATTTTTACAGTTGCTTGTATTTATAATATCTTGATTATTACACCAGAATGAGAGTATAGTAGCCATATCAACCTGTAAAATAGCAACTTTTCAATAACAATAGGTCTCATGTAAATCGCTATGATGTAACTACAGAGTCAAGCTTTAAAAAGGGAAATTACACTTTTTTTTTTTTTTTTACATTTTTTTGAGCAAGATGCTAATGGTCTAATCCGATTCAATGATTTATGCTAAGCTAAGCTAAAAG
>CAIGQQ010038184.1:3106389-3124604 GCA_903798035.1 Danio albolineatus
GCACACTTGTAAAATAATAGTGCCAACTGACGTGCACTCAACAGTTCATTTGCATAAACAATAAAATACAAATAAACATACACACTCTTAGTAATAAAGACACAATAATAATAATGGTATAATAATAATAATAATAATAATAATAATAATAAGGTAACTCTTTACAATAAGGTCATGAACAACCCTTGTAAAGCATTTATTAATCATAGTTGAACATTTACTAATGCATTATTAACATCCAAGTCCATGCATGTTAACATTAGTTAATGCACCGTGAGTTAACATGAACTAACAATGAACAACTGTATTTTCATTAACAAACATGAACAAATACTGTAGTAAATGTATTGTTCATTGTTTGTTCATGTAGTAAATGCATTAATTCGCATTAACTAATGAACCTTATTGTAAAGTGTGACCAATAATAATAATTTTGAAAGCAGTACACTCCTTTATGAACAAGGCAGTCTCAAAAATGCAGTTCACCTAACCTTGTTTTGTTGCTACATTGCAGATACAGGTGGTCTTCCTGATCCCACTCCTGAGGAGAAGGGCTTCCCGCCTGATATACTGCTGGAGGAGATGATTCCTACTCTCAAACTAGTGATACGAGCACTGCGGTACACAAATAGCAAAACATGCATCTTTAAAAACTCTTTATCTTAATTCATTTTCATAAGTATCTTTACTTCATTCTCTTTGATTTGTTGTATTTTTACACATAAACAGAATACTATATCTACAGTATTTTTTAGTAGTGATGCGTTAAATTGGTCAAAAGTGACAGAAAACATATATGTTTAAAATAAATGCTGTTCTTTTGGATTTTCTGTTCATCAAAAAATCTTTAAACAGGTATTATATTTAGGTATTTATATACAGTTTGCACAAAAACATGCAGCGACATTATTTTCAACATTGAAAATAATAATAAGAAATATTTGTTAGGCACGAATTTGGCTTGTTAGTGTGTTGTGCGAGCCTGAAGGCTTGTTAATAATTAATAATTAGTGCTGGGAAATGATTAATCGCATTCAGAATTGTATTTACGTTATATATATTTGTGTACTGTGTATTTTTATGTATATATGTATAAATACCCACACATACTGTACAAAAAAAAAAATATATATATTCAAAAGAAATATGTTTAATTACACACACATTTACGTATACACACAAACACATACACTCACCGGCCACTTTATTAGGTACACCTTACTAGTACAAGGTCGGACCCCCTTTTACCATTAGATCTGCCTTATTCCTTCGTGGCATAGATTCAACAAGGTACTGGAAATATTCCTCAGAGATTTTGGTCCATATTTACATAATAGCTACACACAGTTGCTGCAGATTTGTCGGCTGCACATCCATGATGCGAATCTCCCGTTTCACCACATCCCAAAGGTGCGCTATTGGATTGACATCTGGTGACTGTGGAGGCCATTTGAGTGCAGTGAACTTATTGTCATGTTCAAGAAAGCAGTCTGAGATGATTCGCACTTTATGACATGGCGCGTTAATGCACTAATAAAAATAGAATAAATAAAACATAAAACAAATATTTTACATTGTAATACTGCATAACATGTAAATAAAAGATGAGGTCACTATTCAAAAACACTCTTATAGACCCCAAACTTTGGAATGGTAGTATACATGCACATACACTATCACAGATATAACAGATGCTTAAAAAATGTCTGTCATGTGGACTGTGCAATCATTTGTGTGTTGAAGGATTATAATGTTCCTGCTGAACAAGAAGCGTTTTAAGGAGACTCTGAGGCCATATGATGTGAAGGATGTGATTGAACAGTATTCTGCTGGACACCTCGACATGCTCACCAGAATCAAATATCTGCAGACACGGTATCTTACACACATACCTAAAATTTGGTTCATATGACATTGCTAGAGACAAACATTTATTTGTGTATTTGGTGTAATGCAATGTGCAGTGACATCCGATATATTGCTGCTTGCCTCTGGCCCGCCTTTCTCTGTGGTGTGCTCCAATTGGCCAGCAATCCTGTGCATTGTGATTGAAAAACACAGATGTCCAAGCTAATTGATTAAGTAGTTTTGTCTTTACAATGAAACACACAGAGTTTCCATGACCTGGCATCAACCACTACAGCGTAAACGTATATGGGTCGTGATATAGGTTTGTTGGGGTGTGCTTGAACGAATTTTATGAACACATAGATGAGTATTAACTTTAATAAAGAATATCTCTTTTAGTCTTTCGAGAGAGTCAGTCTTATATCTCAACTCTTCAAAGACTAAGAAAAATATGAAATCATGTCATGTGACACCTTTAAAGATGCAGTTTATTCATGATGATTTATTCACTTGCTTCTTTAAAGACCTAATATCTGTTTTTGCTCCATCTTTAGGCTAGATCTGATTCTGACTCCTGGACCAACTCTGACTCCAAAACACAAGAAGCCCCAGAAAACTCCATTTCCGTACCCATCCCAGCAGTCTCCTAGGTAAAAACTGAAATCATCCGTTAAGGAGTTTTACTTTTATACATTTTTATTCACTTGTACATGTGCATATTTTATTGAGATGCAGATAAACCTCAAATATGCTTCATTCAGTAAGATGTTGTGGATTCATGTCACATTATTTAAATCCAGAAGACATTTGGCTTGATTTAGATTTAAGATTTCTTGATTTAAACTTGCGACTTGGTTTGAGCTCTTTAACACATTTTAGCTATGCAACAATATATACTGTATCCTTTATATAGATATTTCTGAATATCTACAATATCTACAATGATAATAACTGAAATATACAGCTGTGGAAAACAAATTAAGAATCCACTTGAAAATGTTCTGGGTTTAAAATTTCTAGTTATGTATTTGAGTAAAACTTGCTTTATTTTATTTTTTCTGTGAACTAGCTATGATATTTCTTCTATTTTTATATATTTTTTGTCTTTTAGAGCTTTTTTTAAAAAATAAAATAGCATATTATTCATATGCTTATGCATTTATATTCATTTTAGACTACAGAGCATCAACTATTTCATTTCACATAAGTGAAGATATCTACAGTATATATGGTGGAATAACTCAGATTTTCACTAAACACTTTTGTTATTCAGGGCAGCTGTCGTTTTTATGAAAAAAGGCTCTAAATGACTACGTTATTTAAAATTGAGAAAGATTTTATTTAATTTTATTAGACATTCAGATTTTAGATCACCTCATAGCAAGAAGGTCGCTGGTTCAAGCCTCAGCAAATCTGTGTGCAGTTATGTTCTCCTCGTGTTCACATGGTTTTCTGCGGATGCTCCGGTTTCCCAAAACATGTGGTATCGGTGAATTAGGTAAGCTAAATTGTCTGTAGTGTATGTGTGTGAATGAGTTGGAAGGGCATCCACTGCGTAGAACATATGCTGGATAAGTTGGCGGTTCATTCCGTTGTGGCGACCCTAGATTAATAAAGGGACTAAGCTAAAATAATTGAATGAAATTGAACTAAGAGCCAGCTTTAGAGTTGGCTCAAAGCAGGTAGGTGCAAGTGTTCTAACATATGTTCATTCATTATTAATTAAAAAAAAAAAATTAAATTCTTTCATTTTCTCTTTCTCCCAGACAGGAGTCGTATCTTGCCAAAACAAGCCTGCCAGATCCTGAAGACCAAAGCATGATGGGTAGATTTGTGCGGGTGGAGAGACAGGTACTCAAACCCTTCAACATAATCTCACCTCCAAATTGAGAGGTTTATAACCTTTGTTCCAGATTGACCTATTTTAACATTCACTATCCTAAACAACCCTTCACCCCGTCTTAAAAAACCCAGCAGACAAAAGTTCAAATATCAGTTGTTAGGTTTTTATACCGCAACAACTGCCTAAACATTAAAGTAATAATAATGCACAATTTTATGAGCAATGTTCTAATTTTGAAGTAAAAATGATAAGTTTACATTAGTCTGAACAAGTCTATTATATAAACTGTAATGGGAATTTTGTTTTCTTCACAAGGGATACGTTGAGATGTTAAGACTGAAATTGTATAAAGTCAGAAAAAGTTTGTCTTTTAATTACTTTAATAATACTCTGGTGAATGATCAGTTTACACACAGACAGCCTCTGTAAGCAAAATGATCCCAAGGAGGGGCTCACAGGTGTTTTTAAAGAAATAGCTATGTTTCCATCCAAAAATGCTAATTAAATTCATGCGCAAAACTGAAATATTACATAAAAGACATGTGAATAAAGCAGCGTTTCCATCCAAGTCAAAGAGAACAAAATCGTCAATTCCTGATTAACTGGCGCCAAATATCAACATTAAAAACGGAATTTGCTTCGGTAGGAGAAACTGCGCCAATCTTTTCTTTATATAATAAATTACGTGCATCTCCGAAGGCAATGCTGACACACAATGAACACGTGGTGGCATTTGAAGGCGTGAGACAGAGCACAGACACTGTTGGCTATTCTGGAGGTAATTAATAATATAATAACACTAATACTAAAATTGGCGACACGGTGGCGCAGTAGGTAGTGCTGTCGCCTCACAGCAAGAAGGTCGCTGGGTCAGCTGGTATTTCTGTGTGGAGTTTGCATGTTTTCCCCATGTTTGTGTGGGTTTCCTCCATGTGCTCCGGTTTCCCCCACAGTCCAAAGACATGCGGTTAAGGTGAATTGGGTAAGCTAAATTGCCCGTAGTGTATGTGTGTGAATGAGTGTGTATGGATGTTTCCCAGAGATGGGTGTGCTCTGCTTGAATGGCATCAGCTGCGTAAAACAAATGCTGGATAAGTTGGCGGTTCATTCCGCTGTGGCGACCCCGGATTAATAAAGAGACTAAGCCGAAAAGAAAATGAATGAATAATACTAAAATTGTTAAGGCACTTTAGAATGACCAAAACAACATTTCAGATGTTTTACGATGTGCTCAGCCTGCTGGTTTGTCTATTCACACACATTTTTATCAACACATGATCTCTTATGCGCATCTTGGCGCTTCCATCAACGTTTTTTTATGTGCATATCCAAAATGCACTTAAAATCAGGTGGATGGAAACATACCTAATGTTGCAATATTTTACATAAGGATTTCTCTACAGCTCCTTAACTCTTAAACAACCTGTAAATCACACATGGCTGTAATAGCCCAACGATTATAATGCATTTGATCTTTACTGTCGCCTCACAGCAAGAAGGTCACTGGTTTGAGCCTTGACTGGGTCAGTTGGCATTTCTGTGTGGAGTTTGCATGTTCTCCCCGAGTTTGCGTGGGTTTACTCCGGGTGCTCCAGTTTCCCCCACAATCCAAAGTCAAATGAATTCATGTTTATTTCCATAGCGCTTTTACAATGTACAGTAGATTGTGTCAAAGCAGCTTAACATAGAAGTAAATTGAAAAATTAATTATTCAAAAATTATTCAAAATTATTTTCTCATATTAATTTATTAATGTTTTATTGTGACTTTGTTTGTAACATATTAAATCCAAAAATTCCAGTATGTTTACATCCAACACATACAGTAGTGTGTTTTTTTTTTTCTTTAGTAGAATGGTGATGGTTTTTCAGATTAAAGATAAAATACAAATAACAAAATAAACATACAATTGAGCCCAAAGCAATGTCCATGGCTCCTGGGGACAAAATGAGGTCTTGTAAAGTGAAACGATAACAATAAACTCTCTAAGGAATTGAACATTATTAATCATTTTAACATAATTTACAATTTTAATAGCTTTAATCAAAAGCCTCATCCAACAGATCACAATGCAATGGCGGAATATAGTTTGTTACAAAATTTATAATTCTGCAACAGGGTCTCTACTTCTGTCTGCCCATTGGTAAAAAACATAGAAATGCTCGTTGTGCCCTTCTGTGCCTCAGCTGCACGAATGTGCCGTTGTGATTTCACATGCTGAGTAATGTAGTTTTTCCCACCGTGTCCGGCATTAAAATCAATACGACAAACTTTGCAGAAAGCGTGGGCGTCGTCAAGGTGGCTTCTAGACAAAAACTTGAATTCTTCCGTCCAGCTGCTGTTAAATTTACATGTATATATTTTTTCTTTGCCGAAGCACAACCTGACTCTTTCCTTCCATCATGTGTACTACTACTGACGCAGCTGCTTGTTGCGACTGCCACCGTTTAAGTCCCGCATCTACCTCCTGCGCAAAAATCAACAGCGCGCCTGAGTTGTAGAGTATGTTGCCAGATTGAGGTAAAATATGTTACAAGATTTGAATATTGCGTCAAATGTGAGAGGTGATGAACTTCATTCAAGATCTGTCAACTTGATAAATATGAACAAAGTGCTTTTTTGAAACTGCATTGGGACGTACAAATTACGGGAGTTTTCCGGGAGAAATAGCAAACCGGGAGGGTGGTGGGACATGGATGTGAAATACGGGAGACTCCCGGGAAAGACGAGAGTGTTGGCAGGTGTGGTCCACCATGCCATCTGAGAATGGTTTAGAGATTGTCATTTCAATTTTAATGTAACCTTATAATTGTTGGTTTTAACAACAAAACAACAAAAAAAAACTAAAACAACAAAAAAGCTAACTGAAATAAGATGTTTCACTGCAAATGGTGTAAATTAATCAGATTTAGTTTTAAAATGTTCATACGATAGAAAGAGGACAATGCAGAGACTCTGGTGAGCGAATCAAGGCAAAGGCAGATTCTGCTCAACTAGTGTATTCAGCATTGAACTCCACTGTGTTATGAATGTGATTATGTTTTTATTGCAATAATATCTAATTGAAAAGTTATACTGCATTAGTTAATACTATTCAAAGTAATGTTTTCTATATGTAATGAATTATGACACTGGCAATTTTAATGTAAAATATTTTGGTATATTTATCTTTGGCTTTGGGTGATATTAGTTTTTTGGCCCTTCATACGAAAAAGTTTGAGCACCCCTGGTATAGGTGTTTCCCAGAACTGGGTTGTGGCTGGAAGTGCATCTGCTGCTGCCGGAATAGTTGGCGTTAATTGTAAAAATTGTTCGTTCTGCAGTGGCGACCTCTGATAAATAAGGGACTAAGCAATCGAAGCAAGATGAATAAATGAATGAATATTATTGTAAAGCGTCCTATAGAAAAGATTCATTTAAAAGAGAGATCTGTGAGGGGCTAAGCAATGTGCATGGTTTATCAAATGGGTTGCAGTTTCTCTCGTATTCAACAAGTTTTATTTCAAGTTTGGTGACCCCCCCCCATAGATCTTTAGTGACCCCTTACTTTAGACTCCAGCTTAAACAGCACATCTAAACTCTAGCATCATCCCACAGGTGGAAGACATGGAGAAGAAACTGGACTTCTTGGTGGACATGCATATGCAACACGACCTCACAGGCCCGGGTCACATGACCATGGAACGCTGCGACCCCACATTAACCGTCAGCGTAGCGGGCGACCGCGTTTACTGCAGCTACGGCCCCCCACTACACAACACCCCATACTACACACATCCGCCGAGACCGACCGTCCTGCCCATCAGCCCACTGCCAAGCCACTCGCCGTCCTCAAACGTCAGCCAAAGCGGCGGCCATCGGGTCGGGACGCCGCTCTCGCTCCTGTCGGTCACTCACGAGGAGCTGGAGCGGTCGCCCAGCGGATTTAGCATCTCGGCGGAGAAAGAGGAGGTCACAGGGAAGGCCTCGGGGTTAACGGCCGGGTCGAGCTGGGGCCGCGACCGCCGATATTTAGCCGAGGGAGAGACGGATACAGACACTGATCCCTTTACACCCAGCGGACCTGTTCCTCCATCCTCCACCGGAGACGGCTTTCAGTCGGATGGAGCGTGGGGTACACCACCCTAAAAACCCACACACACACACTCTCTCTTTATAAAGACTTGTACAGCACAAAACATGACGACATGTGAAGACACAGACATAATACTCGTCATATCTAAATATGTATCCACGTCACGCTTTACCCCTGCAAAGTAGGGCTGCACGATGTGTGTATAGAAATAAAACGGATCTTGCGATATGATTTACTGCAAATCGTGCTCTCAGGGCTCTAGATGAACTGGTGTCGTTAGTTTAAGCACCAGCTTACAGTTTTGCTACTATTTTTGAGTTGTGTCATTTCACACTCAAAACTACAGCGCTTATATAGGCATGTTGTAGGCAAAAGTTTAATGTTTTGCATATATATATTAAGGATATAAAACGATAATTTTCTCCAAAAATTGCATTAATGTTGTTTTCTTTCCAAATTTTTCAGATTTCTTTCCTCTGTTGAACACAAAAGAAGATATTTTTCCAAGAATATTGGAAAACTGTATGAGCATTGGCTTCCCATAGTATTTTTATGGTTGTCAATGACTACTGAACATTTTTCAAAATATCTGCTTTTGTGTTCAGAAGGTTTGGAATAACTTGATGCTTTGTTAGTGGTTGGCAGATTTTCAGTTTTAGGTGAACTATACCTTTAACTTTTGTAAATAAAGAAACAAGATGCAAATCTTATGCTGTGTTCACACCAAACACAGGGCACCGCGTCTCTTGCTCTAGATTACTCAAGGGATGTTTTTCACCTCAAGCTAATTTTAGTTCGTTTTTTTGTTTAGCTTAAATTGAATATCTAGGGCGACACGGTGGCTAAGTGGTTAGCACTGTCGCCTCACAGCAAGAAGGTCGCTAGTTCGAGTTTGAGTGGTTTCTGTGTGGAGTTCTCTCCGTGTTGGTGTGGGTTTCATCCGGGGGCTCCGGTTTCGTCCACAGTCTAAAGACATGTGCTATGGGTGATTTGAATAAACTAAATTGTCCATAGTGTATGTGTGTGAATGAGTGTGTAAGGATGTTTCCCAGTAGTGGGTTGCAGCTGGAAGGGCATATGCTGCGTAAAATATAAACTGGATAAGTTAGTGGTTCATTCCACTGTGGTGACCCCTGATTAATTAAGGCACTAAACTGAGGGAAAATGAATGAATGAAACTGAATATGTTGCACAGAAAACTAATTCCGCATCCATATTCACGTCTATATTTGTGCACTTGCACTGACTTTGTATGTAATCTACTTGTGTGAATAATTCATTATCCCTTCTTTTGGTGTGAACCCAGTGTTAGTAGTGTAGTAGTGTATAAAATTAAATTATTTTTATGAGAAACTATAATTTAAATATTTAAAATATATGAAGTTCACTTTATGGCTAGTGAAAGACTTTTTAGAGGTTGTAATTACTTATAATTTGAATAATATATATTTTTTTGAAATTCCCAAATCAATAAGCACTAAAAGGATGGCTTGCACTAGTAAAAATAAACATCATACTTTAAAATAATTTTATTTTGCATTTCAAAACAAAATCTCTGCGCTTTCTGTATTAGTTTTTAAATTCTGTCAAGAACATCCCAGAGTTTCTGCACACCGCAGACGATAAATATGGCCATGTCTGTTTGTTTTCCAGTATCGTGCAGCCCTACAGCAAAGCAAAGAGCACTGCATGGAATGCATGCGTTTTATCTCTAGTGGTAGACACTGCACTTGGCAGATCCAGACTGTGTGCTTATATATTTGACTGGGAACTTTTAAAGGAGGAGAACACAACAGATGCTATGCCATTTTTGTAAGCATTTATTTTTCTATTTACACATCTTTTCATATGCATGGAACGCATGATTCATCCACGGAGCAGCTAAATGTATGAACGTCTCCTCCGGTTTGCACTTGCTTTTGGTTTTGGAGTAGTACGGTTCTTGAGGAGAAATAACGCTAGCTTCTTCTTCGGCACATCTCGAGCTCGTTTTCTGTTCATTTCGCAAGATTGTACAAAATCTTTTTACTCTGGTCAGCATGATCTGCACTCTGGAACATCCTGGTTGTTTTTTTTTCCACAGAATGACAATGCCGCCACTAGCTGTTGAAGGACCAAAAGCAGAGAATCAGTTTATAATCCCTCAAGTGTCTGGCCTTAATTCAACAATGAGCACATCCCATCTGCGAGCGGCACAATAATCTGCCAGCTCAAAGAGTACAAAAAAACACAGTTCTTTACGGTATACCTGTGCATCAGTCACAAACATCATTCCAGGGTAATGGAGAGCTTAGTGTTGTTCAGTTGTCAAAGTTAGAAACTTAACAAATCTTCAGTTTAGACAGCAGAATTATGTTGTTTTTAAAACTCTGATAAGTTTATCTATTAAATCACAGCAAGTAATAGTCATAATTACTAAATCTTTTAATCCAAAATAAATACTAAGGTCTTCCAAACATTTTACCTTGAACATGTTGTACACAAATGAATACTTTGTTCATATTTTAGTATGATTGAAATACTATTATATTTTTTACCTGTTTTTAATTTTGTATTTTTGTTTTAATTAAATTTAAATTTTGTGAATTTTAGTTTTTGTTATTTTGCCACATAAAAGTTTTTTTTCCCATTTTGTTATACGTTTAGATTTAATTATCTAGCAGTTTAAGCTTTAGGGTGTACTCACACTAGGTACAGTTGCCTTGAACCGAGCACAGGCACGCTTGTCCCCCCTCCCCTCTCCCTCTCAGCCTGTAATCACACTGTATTTTCACCTTCCCAACCCGAGCAGGCTTAAGTCATTGATGATGCGACTGTTCAGAGAGAAGCGCTCTCGCTCATTACAATGGAGATTGCTTTAGTTCTATTGTTTTGTGTTATTTTAAGTCGTTTGCAATGCAGTGACATGCAGTCAAATCTTTTGCTGAACAGATCCACTACTTTTGATGCTCATAAACTTTTATAATTCATCGTGCTGCACGTATTAGGAGGTTTGCTGAAGCTACAGCTGACATGCAGAGAGGGGTTTGCATCTTTGATAAACTATGACAGTTTGAGTTAATTGAAAATTAAAAATGATTAATAAATCCATATGAAACGGTCCCTTAAAGTGAAGTCGGGTCTTCAGTTTCACGCTCAGGTGCACCTTGTACTCACACTACAAGTGTATCTTGCCTGAGCCAAGCTGAACTGTACTCTGGCACACCTCTTCCAAATGGGCTTGGCTAACCGAACCACGCCCAGGCGCACTCACACTTGTCAAACAAACAATACGGGTCAAACGCGCCCAGGCACGGTTAGGATAGCCTAATGTGAGTACACCCTTAGTTTATACTGCATTATTCTGGCCCATTTTATAGGATCTATGTATCTAATTCGGTAACACTTTATTTTGATGGTCCATTTGAGTATTGGTAGACTGTGTGCTTAATATCTGTTGATACTGACATTCAACAGACATTTAACTGACTATATGAAACTTTGCAAGTACATGCCAACTTACACTAACCCTAACCCCAACCTAACAGTCTACTTATAATCTAATGAGAATTAGTTGCCATGTAGATGCAATGTAACTTAAATTCAACAAACAGACCATCAAAATAAAGTGTGACCTCTAATTCCCTTTAATATCTAATTTATTAGCATTTATCATTTAGCAAGAAAAAGTATTGTCTAAATTTAATATTACTGGCTTTTTAGTCTCCTATTGACGCTGAAGCATATCTAGATTCTGAACGCTCATCAATCTGAGGTTCAGATCATTTTTTATGAGTGACGTGTAGAGTTGTATGTTCATCTGCATCATTGAAAGTCATTTTATTCACCAGAACATTAAAAATTGTAACTCAAGGGACTCAAGGGATGCTCGGTAAACCTTCTTGAATTGCAGAAGCGTGCAATAATGCAACATATGCAATTTAAGGTTTTGATTGATAGTTATTGCAGAGATATTAGTAGTGGCTGTAAACCTGTTACTATCAAGACTACCAATTCAGAAAACTAAAGCCATAATATGACAAATGACAATTAGTTTTAATAGGATCTACACTTATTTGTTAATTACACCTATGGAGTTAACTTTTTTGTTATTGTTCTTTTTTCGTATTCATTAAGCCTGGGGTTGTGATGAAGTCAAGGCAGTAATATGAGGATCTGGATGGGATTTGATGCACAAAGGGATAGTTCAACTAATGGAAATGTGACTGATTTCTTCTGTGGACATAATATGAAATATGTTGCCTTATAGAACATTTGTTGGCCATACAGTGAAAATCAGTGGGCTCCAAAAACACAGTTACATTAGTCAGAATATCTGATTTCATGTTCTGCAGAAGATAAAAAGTGAAACATGATAGTTGAGTTAATGTTTAATAAAAAAAAATCTGGATGAACTATCCTTTTAACTCAGGGGTGGGCAAACTCAATCCTGGAGGGTCAGTGTCCTGCATAGTTTAGCTCCAACACTAATCAAACACACCCTAACATGCTAATCAGTGTCTTCAAAATCACTAGAAATCCATAAGCAGGTGTGTTTGATTAGAGTTGGAGCTAAACTGTGCACACCGGCCCTCAAGGACCGAGTTTGCCCACTCCTGCTTTAACTATTTTAAAATCTTTGGGTCAGGTCTCGTGACAAATCACTGCCATGACTAATCATTTTCTTAGTCGGTTTACGCAACACCATTTTCAAATATAACAGACCTTTTCTTGTTTTTACGAAGTCATGTTTTTGTCGTGTTATAATGTAAGGGATAGATTAAAAAAACACAATTTTTTTTTTTAAATCAAGATTTATACATATATCGGTTAATGGCTCACACTTATGAAGTTATTGGTGCATTCCTAGTACATGGTTATTTCTTTAACTTTGAAATTTGCTATTTCAGGTATCTAAAATGCCACTGCGAAGTAAATGAATGGCTCAAATGCTGTTTTATATTGAAAATGGTGTCATGTAAATGTACCCTAATTCAATTCACTTCAAATCAAGTTTATTTGTGTAGCACTTTTGACAATAATCATTGTTCCAAAGCAGCTTCACAAAAAGTGCATGTAATTAGATTAACCAAATTAGAATCACTGTGATCTATTTTTATTTCTAGTTACCAAACGATGTGAACTCAGTCTAAACTCTAGTTTCCATTACAAAATGTAAAACTATCCTGTCATTTACTGAAATTGCCCATTATTGTCTCTATACCTCTTATCTCAGATAAAAAACGGTCAAATGTTTATCTCAGAGCTGACCGTAACAGCTGTCTGTAAAGTTCGGATTGTGGTCTGATTTCTGCTGTCAGACTGCTGATGTGCACAGATACACTGCTGTTTATTATTTGTGCCTTGGCCTTTTTAGAGCACCGGTCCCTCTCTGCCACTCTTCATCACCGATCAAACATCATTTTGCTTTTTAGGCCATCCATTATCATTCAGCTCTCGATGGTTATTATCAGTAAAGCATCTGTTCATTTAACTAGGACCTATTCGGTTGTGTATTTTCCTTTGAAAGACCCAACAAATGATCTTTAAGTTCTCTCTTCTTCTTTTTTTTCGGTTTCAGATGAAATGATTTCACACTAGTGGCCTTCTAAGCTCTTATATTCATTCCAGTTTTTTGAATAATAACCTTTATTTACATTCTGGTCGATGCCAGTTTTAATCGTTTGATTTTGATGAGATAATATGCAAATGTTATGACGAACTTGATTTTTTATGTTGAATCTTCAAATTGCACCAGTTAGTAATAAAGATATATTAAAATAAACATTGCGCTTTGTTCTTGTTTAATTTACATCTTTGATCGGTTTTCTCTTCATGTCCTTGTTCACAGAAGTACTATAGTAGCCTGATATCAATAAATTATGCATAATTACATTAACCTAACCCTCGTTCTTACTATAGAGTACAAATAACATATTGTTGCAGCTAGTCATGTGTCACATTTAGCCGAAGCACACTTGAGTTAGATGTTGAATTGATCACTCGATTTGCTTTCTAGGAGTTTCAGTTATGATAGTGAGAATACAAAAGATGTTGCTTAGTGGCTCAAACTGGGCAGAAATAAACTTTTTTGGTATTTATATAGAATTAGCTCAAAGCGAATTGAAGATTAATTCCATGGGGGCTTTAAAAGAATGGACTCTAAACTTGATCAAACGAATCGTCCAACGATCGTTCGAACAGATAGTTGACTTCAACTATGGCTATTGCTGTCAAAAATAGTTTAGCAGGGTAGCAAGATCACATTAAATTAGCAAGAAACATTAGATTCATAAATATGTACAGGCACCTTTCTTTATACAAAATGAAACTTTATTGACTAAACAGCAAATAACATCTAATGTTAACACAAACACACATTCACACAGGTTGTAGAGTAAAGAAAGAAAAATAAGAGTTTGAGAGAGTGTAATGATGTAAAAAAAATCTCAGCTTTTGTAAGATCAAACCAAGCAAACCAAAATGAATCAGTATAACACTTCAATGGCTTTTTTAGGGTTATGTTTAATTGACACCAGTTCAGTAGTAATCTGAGGGCATTACTTACGTTCCTTTTGCGATGTGGAGAACTCCCTCTGTTGAGCTTATGTTCCCACTTGGTTAGCTTGTGGTCGGCTCTTTGCCCTGTGAGGCTTGGAGTGGGGTGGAGTCTGTTGTTTCAAGTTTTTGTGGCGGCAAAAACACTAGTCCTGACAACTTCTGGCTTCGCGACACACTAAGTGAAGTTTATTTATAAACTAATTTCTAGAGGATCACGAGCTGATGATTGCTTGCAGCTGGTCCCGCATTATTCAATTTATGATTCACCAATCAGACGATTCCTAAGCCACTATAAATACACTAAGTTCCATATCACAGCCATCTTCATTTTGGAGAATCCCCCCCCTTCCACCCCTACTCCCCCTCCTTTCCTACATGGGTATCACGGTGGTCCAGTGGTTAGCGCTGTTGCCTCACAGCAAGAACGTCACTGGTTCTAGTCCTTACCAAGCCAGCTGACATTTCTGTGCGGAGTTTATACGTTCTCCCCGTGCTCACGTGGGTTTCCCCCAGGTTTCCTCCCACCATCCAAAAACATGCTACTTAAGTTAATTGACTAATCCAAATCGGCACCATAGACATGCTCCTAGTAAGTAGTTATCTCTTAAAAGCAATCACTATCTGTTCATTTGCTACTGCAGCAGGGGAGTTCTCGAGATCTACCTGAGCTAAAACTCTCCTCTCGCCTTGCAAACGGGAGGGAGCCCCAGGCTTGAGGATTTTATGAGCTCAGGGCTCTCTCCTGGGACAGCATGCCAAACAAGCTTTATAATCAATCATCAGCTGAGTGTGAACGCTTGAAACTTAACTAGACTGTCAATGGGAAAGAAAGAATGAAAAAAAAAGGTATCAGAGATGGGAATATCTGAGCTGTGCGGTTAACCCATTTTTGCCAAGTCTCTTCACTGGACCTGAAGAGAAGCTGTGCTGAGCTGGAACGGAACAAGGAATCCCCAAACTTGTAAAAGCCAATGTCTCTCTGTGAACTTTGTGTGTCTTGCATTCAGAGATGTTTATGTTCACACAGCTACATCACACATCAACTAAAGTTTAAAATATCGTAGTGGACGACCCCTTTAAAACTAATATGTTTAGAATTAAACAGAAATTGGGGAAATTATACAGGGGGTTTTTGTAAGAAGTTTTGTAAAAATCCGTTATTTCAGGACGTAAAGCTCAGAGAAGTGGCCAAATGTCCTCAGAGATGCCAAAAACTGGCTGTAAAACTCTGAAAGTGGAAGCAGCAAGAGCGAGAGAATCTATATCTGAGAGAGTTTCTTTGTTTATAAGAGAGAATGAGAATGATTCTATATCTGTGAGAGGATCTGTGTGTGTGAGTGTGTCTCTGTGCATTTGTGTATCTGTGTGTGTCTCTGTTTGTCTTTCTCTGAGTGTATACAGTATGTTTCTCTCTTTTTCTCTCTCTCTCTCTCCCTCTCTCTGTGTGTGTGTTTGTGTGTGTGTGAGAGAGAGAGAGAGAGAGAGAGAGCAGGTCTTCTGTGTTTGCCAGCTGGGCTCAGGTGACACACTGGAGGGCTGTTAGGACCCATTGGCATCTCAGGGGACGCTGATGCCCTGCTGGTTCACTGTGTGAGTGTGTGAGACAGTGGACAGCGAGCAGACGGTGATCTGTGTTCTGCCGTTCCTCCGTCTCTCCTCTACAGGTGAGTGTTTTGGGTGTTTTTTTTTTCCGGTTCATGCTCTTCCTCACACTCCGATTCACACACACATTATGCACAGCATGAATGGTGAATGCAAGTCGTTTTATTTGAAGCATTATGCATTTTAATGAAGGATTTCGTTTGAATTAGCGTTATTTTAGTCTTGATATTGTGTTATTTTTATTATTTGTAATGATAACAATTTACAATAGGGTTGTATTAGTTATGTTATGTATTATTTAATGCATTTAAAAACTTGTTTAAACAATTAACAGTACATTTATTACAGTATTTGTTCATGTTACTTAATGTTAGTTAAAATACAGTTGTCCATTGTGAGTTCATGTTAACTCGTGGTGCATTAAACAGCATGAATTTGGATGTTAATGATGCATTAGTAAATAGGTGAACTACGATAAATAAAAGCCATACAAGTATTGTTCATAATTATTTAGTAAATATATTAACTAATAAAACTATTGTAAAGTGTGACCTTTTTAATTAATATTAATTTAAATATCTTTTATACCAGTTTGCCATTTTATTTCAGGTAAAGTAGTAGTTATTTTTAGTTGTGCAATTGTGTGTAGTTTTTATGCTGCACTATAGTTTTAGTAATTTCCGTTTTATGCTGAGTTCAGACTGCATGATTTTAGCCCCGATTTTGATTCGCGGACAGGTTTTGAGAAATCGGCGATAAATGCCTGAAATCACAGGTAAATCAGTGCTCCTTCACGTGAGTAACAATCACACAGTGTGAACTATCAAAGACGCCATCTGAGAGTCGCTCACACCCATGAGATATTCGGCGTTCTCAATATCTGGTGATTCAAATCATGCCATGTGAAATGTGTTCTGATTGAAAATAACATCTGCGATTACCTACAGCCAATGAGAGATGGGCATCCACTAGTATATGGGTATCTGCATGCCAGTGGGAGGTTGGGGAAAAGATAAAAGGGCTAATTTTGTTTATTTGGACCCTAGAAATGGAAGAAAATCTAGTGTAAATTTGGCAGAAGCACCTGTGTCTGTCAGCTGAGCAATATCACAACCAGGTCGAAAAAAAAAATGTTGAGGTGAAATTGCTAATTCCCTTCAAACCCAGGTGAGCAAAATACCCCACTAAAGGCTTCTTTCTCATTATGTAGATAATAACAAAAGATATAGCGGCATGCAATGTGAAACGCTATTATTACGCTATTATAGCATTATAAATAATAATAATAATAATCTTTTTAGTTTTTAAGTCACTTTATTTGTTTGTTTGTTTTATTTTAAATGTATTTATTTATTTGTTTGTTTGTTTGTTTATTTATTATTTATTTTAGGTTAATGGTTAATAATAACTGCTTTTATCCAAACTACCTAGACTTAAAAAAGAGAAAAGTTTAAGAATGGAGGTTTACACACACTCAAATATAATCAGATAATATCAAATCATTTCTCATTATGTAGATAACAAAATATATACTAAGTGACCATGCGTTGTTACCATGTCACTTCTCGCACGTGTTTGGTTGTGAGACGTAGTTTGGACAAAGTTTTTGGCGATTCTTCCTATTTTAACGTCATGCAATGTGACCCTCTGTCGCTGATCCATCTTGCAGTGTAAACAAACCAGGGATGAAACGCTACCCCAGATAGTCATGCAGTATGAAAACATCTGTGACACGACTATTTTGAAAATCATGCAGTCTGAACTCGGCATTCGTTATTTTAGTTGTTAAATATTTATTTGGGAAAATTTGCTTTGGGAGAGGAATTATACAAAATATTTTTGTTTTGTTTTGTTTGTTTCAGTGTATGAATAAGATGTACAAATGAATACAAATTGTTGTGAAATTGTGTTGAAAATGCTTATATTTAAATATGTTAGTACATGTGATATATTGGTATATGTGTACATATATATATATATATATAACATATTTTATATAAACATAATATTTGTTTATCTGTATTTTTTTATATTGAATCAATTTGTTTTAATTGGTAAATAAATATTATTTATGTATCCATGTATTTATGTGTTTGTGTTAATATTGTTCTGTATTTTTATGCAACATTAGTTATTTTTAATAAATAACTTATATTTATAAATAATAATAATAATATTTTTAATTTTTCATTCACTTTATTTATTTATTTGTTTGTTTGTTTATTTTCTTTTAAATGTGTTTATTTATTTGCTTGTTTTATTTTAAATGTATTTATTTATGTGCTTGTTTGTTTTATTTTAAATGTA
>CAIGQQ010038184.1:3124614-3149995 GCA_903798035.1 Danio albolineatus
TTTATTTTAAATGTATTTATTTATTTGCTTGTTTGTTTGTTTTATTTAAAATTTATTTATTTATGTGCTTGTTTGTTTGTTTTATTTTAAATGTATTTATTAATTTATTTGTTTGTTTGTTTGCTTATTTTATTTTAAATGTATTTATTTGTTTGTGTGTTTGTTTGATTTGTTTGATGTTTGTTTGATGTATTTGTTTGTTTGTTTGAAATTTTAGGTTAATGATTAATAATAACTGCTTTTATCCAAACTACCTTGACTTAAAAAAAGAAAGGTTTAAGAAATGAGGTAAATACAGTAAATCCAGGCCAACTTTACACACACTCAAATATAATCAGACAATATAAAAAAAACAAGAAAGCTTCTGAAAATGGTTTCTCTCTAAGCCAAATTTTTTGTGATAGAATTACAGCAAACAACATTTAACAGACACAATCTGACAGAGCGTCTGAAGCATTACACATCTGAACTGCCACTTTTCCAGAGCAGCATTAAGAGGGTTTTTGTAGCTACATTTCTCTGGAGGATTGAGCTGATTCTGTTGTGTCGTTACTAATGAAGTCTTTGATCGTTAATGATATTTGCTGAGCAGTGAAAGACTGATCTGAATGTGTGCTCATGATGATCTGTGTACAGTGTGCTGATTGAGTCTAATCGAGTTTGAAGTGACCGATCCACTCTCTGTGGAAATGGATGTGAAGTTTACAGTCTTGTCACACTGAGCAAACACACACACACATTACATTACATCCACATGCATGTCTACAGTACAGTACTATAATATTGCAATATTTATTTTTATATCTGGCAACCACTGTTTTATGCATTTTGAAAACAAGCCATTTTTGTCATATTTTTTTTCCAAGTATATCATTATTTTATTATATATTGAGTGTCAAATTTATTTTTATATCTGGAAACCACTGTTTTATAAATTTTCAAAACAACACATTTTTAGACATATTTAAAATAATGTATACCATTATTATATATTAAGTGTCTTTTATATTTTTATATCTGGCAACCACATCTTTATACATTTTTATCAGATAAAATATACTGAATAATTTAAATAAATTATTTTATTATATGTTAAGTGTCACATTTATTTTAAATCTGGCAACCACTGATTTATAAATTTTCAAAACAAGAAAACAAAGTTAAAAGATTTAGATAGAATAATTAAAAATATATATATAATTATTATATATTAAATGTCATTTTTATTTTTATGTCTGGCAACCACTGTTTTATACATTTTTAAAACAACATATTTTTGTACGTTGAAAGATATAGAGAGATTAATTTAGAAAAATGTGTATAATTGTTATATATTGTGTCATATTTATTTTAATATTTGGCAACCACTGTTTTATATTTTCAAAACAACACATTTTTATAATATTTTTTTAAAAAGGTATATCATTATTTGATTATATATTGAGTGTCATTTATTTTTATATCTGTAAACCCCTATTTTACATTTTTATAAGTTAAAAAAATATTGAATAATTAAAAGAAATTGTATCATTATTTTATTATATATTGTGTCATTTTTATTTTAATATTTAGCAACCACTGTTTTATACATTTATAGAACAACACATTTATTTATAAGTTGAAAGATTTAGATAAAATATATTTTTTTAAAATTATATTATTATTTAATATTAAGCGTCACTTTTATTTTTATTTCTGGCAACCACTGTTTTATACATTTTTATAAGGTAAAATATATTGAATAATAAAATCAACACTATATGACACATATATGACACTATATTACACATATATTGTGTCAATTTTATTTTTATATTTGGCAACCACTGTTTTAAACATTTTCAAAACAACATTTTTTCTAAGTTAAAAGATATCGATAGAATATAAAAAAAATGATAATTATATATTACGTGTCATTTTTGTTTATTATGTCTTCATACAATTTCAAAACAACACTTTTTTAACTTAAAAGCTACAGATTTTATTTATACACTCTTAAAACAAACGGTTCTATATAGAACCAAAAATGGTTCTATCAAGCGCTTCATATTTGGAACCCCAAAAAGTTCACTTCCTTTTCATCCCATTATTTTGTTTCATTTGCGAGATGATAGATGAGCTCACCACTGAAATCCCTTCATTTTTAAATTTGTTTTGCAGACATTGCAACAAGGTATCCTGTAGGCAAATTTACACTTTTTTTAAAAACATATTTTCTTTGCAGGACTTTTTAATAAGCAATGACCTTAATATTCTCACTGTATTAAAACAGCAGCAATGAGTAATAGAACATTTTTGTGATAAATATATTATTTCAGTACACAACAACCAAGTCTGACATATGCATGTTATAAAATACAATATTTACCAGGTGTCCTTGTTGATGATAATTGTGTCACAATTATGGATGTAATGCATGTCCTTCTTTAAGCTGGGATCCTTCCTCTTCAAAGCTATTTGTGTCCTGCAGCCCAGGTTACTATACAATGTTAAAGTCTTTTATAATATTCATTTCATAATACTTAATACAGTTTGTTTAGAATTAAAAGCAATAATACATACCGAGCACAAGATTTACGATGCAGTTCAGTGTCCAGGCTGTTTGAAGAAAAGAAAGATATACATTAAAATATGAATTTTAAACTTATTTAGCACAATATATACATATATGTAGCCTATATTTAACAAGATTCAACATTTCACAATACATTTAGCCTGCATGTTTGTATGTCCTTCATAAATAACCCCTGATCTTTTATCTTTGGATTATTAAAATATGTTTTTGCTTTAAAAGGTTTCAATAATACACTTAGCAATCATCACTATAGCGCGTGCATAGACTCAGGCAAGCGGGCGGGCGCGTGCATGGACTCGGGCGGGCACGAGCGCGGCATGCTCCCTTGCGGTTTTAATGCAGACTAGCCGGCGTGTACACTACTGTACAGAGCTTAGCCTGAGTTAAACTCGGCTAAACTCACACACGAACAAGCTGGAAGTACACGTTTGTTCAAGGTTGGAGATAAAAACTGCACGAAAGCGGAAATCGGCAAATATGAAGTTACCATTAAAAGAACGTGCACGCGCTTCATGCTCCCTCTCGGAGCCCGCCTTCGAATAACGCAGCTGTTTTATTGTTATTGATATTTTAATTAATACTGACAAACAAATAAAGTGAAACTGTAACTTATTTCGAACAAAAAGCAGAGCAAAGTCAGCTTGACACAGATTCCTGAACCGAAGGCTGTCGACAGAAATCCATCAGAAACTTACAAGCACAGTATTAATCCATATTAACGCTACCCCTTATTCAGTCTGTCACCATATAAGACAAGGGAAGAGAAACATTACCCCGTAATACAAAATATTTAATTATTATAATTTTAAAAGAGTAATAACGTACCTGAATGACGGAGCTGCAATAGCGGAGTTCTCCGTTTCAAAAATTAACCGTCACTCTCCAGGCTCGTCACCACCAGTCCACCAATGAATGACGTCACCAGAGGGCTTTTTCATGATTATTAGTTTAAAATAATTTATTAAACCATAACAACACACTGTACAGTCTGAATAACTGGTTATTTAATTAATTTCACAAAATAATTCGTCAAAAATTTGAAATATTAAGCATTTATAAAATATTAGTTATATGGTAATGTACAAACCTGCATGAAACAAAAATCCCATCATACATTGATAAGATTTTTGACCATAGCAGTCATTTTATTAGGTTTTGACTCAAAAAGCTTTGTCTCTGTGTTATAGCTTATTATTATTTATAATCTTTACTATATAATTATGTCATAAATCTCACGTTATAGAACCATTTTAATCAAAAAGGTTCTTTGCACTCAAAGGGTTCTAAATAGAACCATTTTTTGGGTAAAAGGTTCTACTGGCCAAGTATAGAACCCCAGGGTTCTATATAGAACCTCAAGGAACCTTTTTTTTAAAGAGTGTATTATATATTTTTATAAGCAAAGGTCAGACTAAGTCTGTTTTACCTAAGGTTTTACATATTTTTTTCTCTTAGGCTGGATAACAATGAACATTATTTCACCCATATTTTTGACATTTTTATTCACAGGAGTTATTTATTTTTCTTATTAACATTTAATAAGATGCAAATACTAAAATGTGACATTTTGTCTTTGAAATGTTTTCTCATTAACACATTTTCCAAATGACTGCCTCATCAAATCTTTCAGATTTTGTTTTGATATTTTGTGATGTTTAATGTTTTTGTTATTAACAAAATGTTTTATTATCTTTATTATTACTATAGTACATAATTAAATAATATTAATAAATAAATATTTTTAGTAAATCAATGAAACAGCCATTACTCATTTATGCAACTCATTATTTATTTGGCAGTTTATTTATTTTATTACTACATTTTTACAATTTTATTACTTATTTTGTTTTATTTCCCCTTCCTTACTGCTATAATCTTATGATCATGTAGTTTCAAGAGATATTTGTTTCCATTTAAAGGTATTGAAAGTCACTGGAGAATGTTGTGAAGCTAGTGTATTTGTATTGTAATATTACATTGCTACAGTGTTGTTTGAGGTCCTTTTCTGAGCAATTAAGCATACAAAACTAAGATTAATCAACAAATTTAGCTCATATTTTTACCATCATTACTTTATCTCATATTTCTGCTCTTCATCTTGCTTTTCTTTTTCTAGTTTTACTGCTAGATTAACTGAAAACAGGTTTTGGATATTAGACAAATCTAATTGCTGGTTGTTTAAATACCAAACACAGACTCAGTCATTTCTGAACGTGACAATATGTTCATGCATTTTCTTAAAAAAAAAATATGAAGTTTGTTTGTGTTCACTGTAGATAAAAATGGAGATTCACAGTGGCATTACCCACATATACTGTAGATGGCAGCACAGTCTCAGATCTGCATTTGGGTTTTCATTACTGTCTAATTTATATGTCATTTGCACTCATTTATATGTGGTTTCTTCAGCTGCAGATGGTGTTCATCCTGTGAATGTTTTTAATGTTTTTTTTACTGTGATATATGTGTTCGTTTTGCAGAGATGGCTGAACTCAACCACTGGATCAGCATCAGAATCTGCGCTGTCACTTTATCTCTGTTCCTTATTCATACGCAAGGTTGGTCATTGAAGAATGCAAAAAGATAAAGTTTGCATTAGTGTATCAGCTAATCAAGAGGTGAACAACACGTCTTTTACAGTTCCAAGACAAGGCCAGTCGATGCAAACCGAGAAACGAGAGCTCCTGGTGTCCACAGGTAACCAATCAGAGAGCACCAATCATCAGCCAAACACATACTGTACACACTGTAAAAAGCAAGTAGTTTATCTTAATTTTAAAAAGTGAGTAAACTCGTCTGAAAATTATATCGTAAATGTGAACATTATTAAGTAAACTATGTGCATAATTATAAAAATTAACTTAACAGTTACAAGATACATTGTCAAAAATGCTCAGTTTCACACAATTGCTTCATGTTGTCCCAAAACAAATCGATTAAGTAAATTTAAGAGGGTTTAACATAAAACATTTAAGTTGTGCCAAACAATCCTCAAGAATTGTGTTGATTCAGCTCATTTTATATAAGTAGTATGAACAAGCAGCAAAACTCATTGTCGCTTTTAAGGCAACAGGTTTTTCTCAAAAAAGTCATTAATCTCTAATTACTATCACTAAAATTGTATTTCAATTACTTTGTTATTACTTAAATAACTTGGTTACTTAATAAGTAATTTAATTATTTTACTCAATATTCACTCAAAAAAATAGTTTTTTTTTTTTTGCTTTGTTCAAACTGCTTATTTAAAATGAGCTGAAACAACAGAATTCTTAAGATTTTGTTGGACAACTTAAATGTTTTATTGTCAGTCCACTTAAATTTGTAATACGTTAATACGTTAACTTAATTTCTTCATGTTGTCCCAACACAAATCGATTGTGTGGACCCCAGCATTTTTTTTTTTGTTAAAAATCTCTATAAATCTCAACACAAAGATTATAGAAATTAAACTCTTAATTCTTTAAATTTGAGGACCAACAAGACCTTTTAGTTTTGTTTAAAAAGTAGCACTCAAATTTTAAATGTGATATTTATAAAAACACAAAACGTTTCAGTATAATGACAACACATTTCAAATAGACCATATGTACAGTTGAAGTCAGAATTATTAGCCCTTTTATTACCCCTTTGAATTTTTTTTCTTTTTTAAATATTTCCCAAATGATGTTTAACAGAGCAAGGAAATTTTCACAGTATGTCTGATAATATTTTGTCTTCTGGAGAAAGTCTTATTTTATTTTGGCTAGAATAAAAGCAGTTTTTATTTTTTTAAAGACCATATTAAGGTCAAAACTATTAGCCCCTTTAAGCTATATTTTTTTCCAATAGTCTACTGAACAAACCATCGTTATAAAATAACTTGCCTAACTACCCTAACCTGCCTATTAATCTTAAGCTAGTTAAGCCTTTAAATGTCACTGTAAGCTGTATAGAAGTGTCTTGAAAAATATCTAGTAAAATATTATTTACTGTCATCATGACAAAGATTAAATAAATCAGTGATTAGAGATGAGTTATTAAAACTATTATGTTTAAAAATGTATTAAAAAATCTCTCCGTAAAAAAAAAAAAATAGAGGAAAATAATTAACAGGGGGCTAATAGTTCAGAGGGGCTAATATTTCTGACTTCAACTGTATTTACATGAACCACTAAAACATTTTATTGTATCTTAAGCATGCACAAATCTGACCTTCTTTAGCTGAAAAAAATGAGTTATTCTTAAGCATATGTAATTGTCTTGATAAATGTACAATCTTCATAAATATAATCTTTTTATTCTGCAAAATATACAAAACGAATTACTCTGTTTTTCTTGATGTGTATACTGTATATAGAACTGTTGAATCTATGTGTAGTATTTAAGTCAACTACATTATAAGTACTTGTAATTCATCATTCATTCATTTTCCTTCGGCCTAGTCCCTTATATATCGGGGGTCGCCACAGTGGAATGAACCGGCAACTATTCCAGAATATGTTTTACACAGAGGATGCCCTCCAGCTCCAACTCAGTACTGGAAAACACCCATACACTTTCACATTCACACATACACTTTCACACTGTGGCCAATTTTGATTACCCAATTCACCTGTACCACATGTCTTTGGACTGTGGGGGAAACCAGAGCACCCCGGGGAAACCCACACTAACACAGGGAGAACATGCAAACTCCAGCAGGACTCGAACCAGCGACCTTTTTGCTGTGAGGCGACAGTGCTAACCACTGAGCCACCGTGCCACTCAACTAATTAAATGGCCTAAAATGAAAAGTAATCGCTTCATTTACTTGTTCAGTAACTAGTTACTTTAAAACGAGATACACCCGGACCAGTCCACTAATTGCTTTTAACAGTGTGTGAGGTGTTTTTCCGAATTTGAAATGCTTTTAGATCCTCAGGCGTTTAATCCTAATGATCAGGTGAATGTGAACTGATGAAACCGACTGTAGAGACGAGGTTTACTGTATCTCTACAGACTCAGCCTCTGTGTATGTGATTTAGGAATGTTTTACAGGGCTGTAAAGAATGGTTTTGCAGATCGATAGCTGGAATGTATAGATGAGTGTAATCTTCAATTTACCCAGAGATCCCAGCAGAGCACATCGACCCTGCTTCCATAGATCTTACAGGACTCGTCAACACACTCATCAACGCTTCACAACCAGGTACACACGCACAGACACAGATTCACACACTAGTACAGCTATCTTTACGGGGACTTCCCATACATGTAATGATTTTTTATACTTTACTGTACAAACTGTAAATCATATGCCCCTTCCCCAACGCTCAGAGGAAACAGTTTAAAATACTTCATTCTGTTGAATTTATGAGCTGATTTCCTCATGGGGAACAAAATAGTGTTTTAATAAGGTCTACATTTACTGGTATTGCTTTATTTGTGGGGACATTGGAGTACTACAGTATTTACAACCAGACACACACTGTATATACACAAACAGTACAGTTGCAGTCAAGATTATTAGCCCTCCTGTATATTTTTCCCCAATTTTTTTCAACACATTTCTAAACATAATAGTTTTAATAACTCATTCCAACGGATTTCTTTTCTCTCTGTCATGATGACTAGATATTTTTCAAGATACTAGTAATGTTTTCTTTTTTAATTTAACTCTAAATACTGTGGAAAAATTCCTTGCTCTGTTAAACATTGTTTGGAAAATATTTGAAAAAGATTATATATATATATATATATATATACTTTACATGTGTGTTTCAGGTTCTCAGCATCTTTTCTCGTTACTCAGTGTGACGTCTCACAGTTCCCTCTCTCTCCACAAGCTCACGCTGCTGGTCTACAACAGTAACTATGCTCATCCACACTGCCAAATTACATCATAACTATAACAACAACTGCAACAATATGGCACAAATATGATGTAATTCTGTGTGTGTTTGCATGTGTGTGTCTGTGCGTCATGTACACATGTATGGCTGTGTAGTCTCAAACTTTCAGGAGATCGAGAGCAGTTTATTTTCCCTGAGATACTGTTACTGTCTGACAAACAGGACCAATGACCTAACAGGTGAGATACCTCGTTTTATACACCTTGATTCAAGTGATTCTCTCCCTCTCCCTCTCCCTCTCTCTCTTATTGGACTTTTCCTAGTCCTCCCAGGTTAAAATATCAGTCAGGGGGTTTAAATAAGTTCAATCTATTTAATTAAGATGAATAAAGCATACAGAGCTCTGGGCTGCACAACTAAAACATCTAAAAGACGAGTCTTATATTTGGGCATTCCGCAACAGCTCCCTAAAATCTCAGCAGCCAGTATTTATCGTCGTCTTGTCTTCAGCCCCTCCCTGGGCGCATTAGTAAGAAAGATCCTCCATCTAGATCAGCCATCACCAGTTGTCAGGCAGAAAACAGCTACTCTACACAGAAAAAGTCACGTTCACATAAAACAGAGCATACAAGTACACTCTGAAAGAAAGTGTTACAGTACATTTTGTTGAGAGCAAGTTCTCAGAATTTAACTTCTCCCTTCTGTCCATGCGCCCTGGTTATCAGTCGCACAAAGCCACTGCTGTTACAGAGGTTATATGAGATTAAGCACACAAAAATAAGTTCATATATTTGTTTAAAACAGGATTAAACAATTAATGCATAAAACAAAGTCTATCTATCTGTATATCTGTCTGTCTGTCTGTCTGTCTGTCTGTCTGTCTGTCTGTCTGTCTATCTATCTATCTATCTATCTATCTATCTATTTTCTTTATTAATTCTGACAGCTCCAATCATACATTCTTCTCTTAATTCAGCCATTATTTGATTTGATCTGTTTAAAAAAGAGCCCTAACACTTGTACTTTAGAACCAGTGCAGAGTCATATCATAGATTTGTAGTCGTTTTGGAGATCAGTGTGAATGTAGTTCAACAACACTATCTTTCATAAGTACACAAAACTTGCTTTTCTTGATTTAAGTGCATCTTTTGCCATCCTTTTTGCATGATGTTTTATTGGAGAGACTGACTAATTAATTTGAATTACCGTTATTATTTTCCATGATAATAACAAGTTTATTTAGCTTATATTCTAATTTGCTTAGAAAAAGCTGTAGATCACAGTACTTTAGGGTAATACCCATGTACCTCAGGGCTCAGTCTTAGGCCCTTTTCTTTTTATTAGTTATCTTTTGCCTGTAGGTTGTTTTAATTAATTTGTTTTTTATTTCAATATTATTTTATTAAATGTTCAATATCAGCTGGCTCCAATGGCCTTGTGTTTAGTGAATCGACACATACATGCATACACATGTAGCTCTACAGTTCTCACTGCGACCTGAGGTCGATTTCTGGCTCAAGGTCCTTTTGCTATCTTTTCTCCCTCTCTTTCTGCTTCCATCAATTTCTTGTCAATACTCTCCACTGTCCCGTCCTATCAAAGGTGAACACCTCTAAATAATAATTCAATATCAAATTCTTATTCAGTATCACTATGGTGTGTTGTAGATTTCACAGCTATTCTGCTGGATGTGATGGGAAATTCTACCAGTTACCTGCAAGAACTATTCAAATCCAGCTCCATCCTCTCAGGTACTCAGTACTGTATCATGCCTTTTAACAGCCTTTTAACCTCAGCATTACAGTTTTTCTCCATTGGTTTGGCTCATTTCTTGAAATAGAAATTACATTCTCAAAACAACATGGACAAACCTCGAAACCACTTGACAATTGTTCACAACAATATAGCATTTCTCATTCATTTCATCAACTTGCAAATGTCTAAGTACATCTTAGCAAATGATTAAGTACAGACAGCCGACATTTAGCACAATTTCCAAGGGAATAGATCTTGTTGATCTAAACTGACTGTTAATTCTCAGTCTAATGGTTGTTCTCTCCAAAATGTGTCAGCGTCAATTCATTGTATGTGTCATTACATGCACAATAGTCTGTCCAACTGTCAAAATTAGTCAAGACCATGATACCATGAATACCATACAGTAGGTGAATCCTTGGAACATTTGATTACAATTTATAACAGCAATTGACAGCCAAGGGACGAAGATGTGGCCGTAATATTATTGGCCTTCAGGCCACAGTGAATGTCTCAGGCCAAAGATGGCGTAATATAACTATGGTGCAATATAACTATGTGTGCTGCCATATCTGAGAATGGTGTGGCCACTCACATCCCCAGTCCCGGCCTATACAATACACAGAAGCTCCTCATCTTTGTGGACCGCCTTCAATTTGATTTGATCCCTCAAAATGAGAGAGATCTCGTGGCGCCTCACCTACCACAATATGTGAAGAACTGTTATCAAACTCCAGCTTTATTTATAGCATTCTAGTTTTTTGTTTGTGTGTTTATATTACAGTTTATTATGCTGTATAGTTTATTTTTGCTCTGATATATGGAAGTTACTTTGTGTGTGGTTGATCATTACAATAAAAAAAAGTAGTTACCATTTCCTTGGCAGTATGAGTGCAATGTGTGACGTCAAACCTTGGAGGCTACTCTTACCCTAAAATCCTATTTTTATTTTATTTATTTTTTCAGTTTTATACACAATTGTATTCTGTTTCCTAGACAAAAACAGTACAGTAACCATTGTCACTGAATGACTGGTAGTGCTTACACAACGCCAAAGGGACAAAGCATTTTGGGGGCGCTGACTGTTTAAATGAGAAGGAAATGTAGTTTTGACACGAGTGAACTGTTTTGGGAAAGGTATGAGCTGTTGCAGGTGAACCATGGTGTTGTGCTGAGCCATCCACATTATTCTGGCAAAAGCACCATACGTGTTGAGAATGTCCGCTTTTTTTAAGAAATGAGCCAAAGCAAATGAGAAGGATATTTGCCATTGTTGTGGCCCTGACTTTTTATATGGGAAAGGAATTTAGTTTTGATGCATGAGTGAACTGTTTTTGGAGAGATGCGAGATTTTGCAAGTGAGCTATAATGTTGTGCTAAACTGTAACACTGTTTTGCTAAATGATCTTAGAATTTTTAGAATGTAATTTCTGTTTGAAGAAATGAGCCAAACCAATGGAGAAAAACTGTAATGTACTGTAATGGTTAAGTACAGGTCACTCTTCATATATCTTATTAGTGTCATGTTGTCTATGTGTTTTTGCTATTATAATTATTTCAGTCAGTCAGAAGAACAGCTCTGACTGCATCTATATCTGTGTTATGGCTGGTAAGACAGGTGAGTTTAAGTATTCATTCATACGCTGTTTATTTTTTTAATCATCAAATTCTTAGTGGTTTTAAATGCCAAATTCTTTACTGTATTAACTCAAAAAGGGCACAGGAAAGATATGAACTCACTCAAAACAAGTTTTTAAATGAGCGCACTCTGCGTAACTGAATTAACTACAATTAGCAATGCTCTACACTATCTTTCACTTGAAAAGAATTGATTTAAAAGAATCAAAATATACAAATTACTATGTTTATTCAATTGAAAGCAGAAAGTAAAACAAAACTGAAACTAATATAAGGACATGTGTTCAGACAGTGATCTGTCAAAGCTGTGGGACATGGACTCTGTCACACCTCTGTTTAATCAGACCATCACAGAGGAAATAGCCAGAGGTATATATTTATTTCTCTAACACTTTTTTTTTTTTTTTTACATTTAATTAAAAATAAAGCTGGTCAAATGTAATTTTGTCCTTGATTTCCTTTAGGTAATATGACATTTCCACTCTTGCCCTTTGGTAAGTGGAAGCATTTAATTAGTGTCTGTTTTCAGCTACGATACTATAAGCTGTCTTGTAATTTTTTTAAAATGAAATTGTGTATAAATAAATGTGTCATAAGAATGAGAATATACCAATCGGATTCCTGCTTTAGTAGTGTGGCATGACCTTCCAAACAACAGTGATCTGGTGCAATGGCCTAAAGCCATTACAGACTCCCACAGGACTGCCAGTACAGATGCCCACAGGAGCACAGGTATCTTAACTATGAGTTTCAGGCTGACCTGGATGCTTGAAGAGTTTATATGGAGAAACCTCTAAATACCATCTGAAATTTTTAGCTATAATTACCTTTTTTCAGGCTTCTCAGGTGTAGTTTTAGTCTTTGTACTAAATGTTATTATGTTATATGTTATTTTTTGGAACATGCTATTTTCATTTGCTTTAAGGTGAAATAACTGAACATAAACATAAGAGGCTGAGAAAAACAAAAGTTTTAGAGCTTAATTTCAGATGGCACTTAGAGATTTTTGCATCTGAACTCTTCATTAGTTTTATTCATATTGATTTATGATGTTTATTTTTTCTAACTGGTCTGACTGACAATCAGATTGATTAAAATATTTCAGCTTTTAATGTTCAAGTGATTCAAATTCCAGCTTTCATGGAAGGGGTGAATATTTTCAAACATTCATTCATTTTCCTTCGGCTTAGTCTTAATTTCAGAGGTCGCCACAATACTCAATACACACACTCATACACTACGGACAATTTAGTTTCCTCAATTCACCTATACCGCATGTTTTTAGACTGTGGGGGAAATCGGAGCACCCGGAGGAAACCCACACAGACACAGGGAGAACATGCAAACTCCACACAGTAATGCCAACTGGCCCAGCTGGGACTTGAACCAGCGACCTTCTTGCTGTGATGCATCAGTGCTAACCACTGAGCCACCAAGCTGCCTAATTTCAAAAACAGTAAATCACATTCATTCATTCATTCATTCATTTTCTTTTCGGCTTAGTCCCTTTATTAATCCGGGGTCGCCACAGCGGAATGAACCGCCAACTTATCCGGCATTTGTTTTACGCAGCGGATGCCCTTCCAGCCACAACCCATCTCTGGGAAACACATTCATACATTCTCATTCACACACATACACTATGGACAATTTAGCTTACCCAATTCACCTGTACCACATGTCTTTGGACTGTGGGGGAAACCGGAGCACCCGGAGGAAACCCACGCAACCACGGGGAGAACATGCAAACTCCACACAGAAATGCCAACTGGCCCAACCGTGACCTGCCCCAACCGGGGATCGAACCAGCGACCTTCTTGCTGTGAGGCGAACGTGCTACTCACGCGCCACCGTGGCGCCCAGTAAATCACAAAGATGATAAATTTCTAGCCTGTAAAACGTCTTCTATACATTTATAATTAACATGCACTGGTAGGCTATACAAAGAGTGGGATAAAAACAGATCTTAACTAATGTAAAAGAATCCATCTCTTTATGCCCGATAGTATCTGTATGCATGCAGACTTGGATTTGAAAACTGAGGCTGCATATCTCAGAGATGCAATGTCGGACACGATGCACTCAATCGAGGTAGTGACGTCACTGTGAGGGGAAGGGCTAGGGGTGGGTTTAGGTGTGTGCATTAAAAGCATTTAATGCAGCTCACCTTGCAAGTGCATCAAGTCTGCATCCAGACTCCTCTTCTTTTTTTCAAAAAATTTTGTTTATTCATCAGGGTTCAACACTAAGGATTTTTTTTACTGGCCCTGCCAAAATTTTTCACTGGCCCCACCAAAAAAAATAAAAAGTTGATTGCTATTTCTTAGCCACATATTTTTAATAATGTGTCAAAAATAATTTCTAAAAATGTTAAGGAAAATGTGCAGGTGTTTTATTGCAAAACAAAACCTGGCTGACTTAAATATGACAGCAAAACATCACAAAACAGACATTTTTTTTTAGCCTTATAATTTGATGTTGCCGTCATGTTGTCGTCTCTTCGCTGTGTTGGTTTTTACCAGGTTACTGAAAAAAGTAACGTGCTCACAACATCCGAAAAGAGGAATCAAAAAAGCAATATGGTATTTACGACTTCACAGAGAAGGTAGCATTCAAATACTTGAAAGCACAAACTGTTTCTTGATTTTAAGACTATATATGCATGCAACTGACAAATAGTCGCAGGCAAATTAAAATTTAGTGACAAGGCAGCACTGGCCTGATCGGGCCAGTAACAATTCTGTCTACTGTCCTGAGCATCTCTCACACTGTCCCTGGGCCATCGGGCAGTCCTTATTGTTGAGCCCTGTTCATAGAGACTGAACCGGGAACAGAGCTTAGATTAATTGGCTATGGTGTGGTTCATGCTAGAAAAATGCTAACAACATACTTTGCTTAGTAGCCACATGCCATTTCGTGATAAGAGCATAATAGCAAGTTAAGAAAGTGTAATACGTGCACATCCAAGAAGCTTTCTTTGTTTATTATGCCTTTTAGTTGTAATTTTGTGGTTTTAATAAATTGTTTTCTGTCAGTGTGCTGATTTCTTTTGTTTATTGTCAAAAACACAACAGCAACATGCAAAGTCATGCTAGAAATTCATGCTAATTCATGATTTGTTTAATGTGCAGAGATATTATACTTTATTTATAAATAAATACTGCTTTATCTCATTAAGTTTGAAATCATAAATTAGATTACATTGTAAATGTATTTTGAATGCAAAAAGGTTCAAATAGCTTGATTTTTATTTTTATTTTTACAGTATCAGCTACCAACCTGCCACTGACAACCACTGAGACAGCAGTGACATCATCAACCTCTATAGCAGCTCTTCCAACTTCTGCCATTGTAACAACCACTACAAGTGTTCCTATGCCGACCACACCCACTAGTGATCTTACAACTGCTGGGACGAGCCATCCAACCGCTGATTTTATGATAACATCAATAACATCCAGACCTGTGACTGAAGCCACCACAACCACACACACCATCACTCCCAGTGTGACCACGACGTTTCCACTGCCAACTCTGAGACGTACAACTGTGACAAGCATCCAGCAGCTCACTAAAACATCTCATACTGAAAAACCAGGCAAGGCTCACCATCACCACACACACTCACAAACCAGGGATGAGGCAAGAAAGGGTGTGGGCCTTCATAAAAAAGGTTGCAAACTATATAATGTGTAAAAAAAAGCAACTAACAAAACAATCTGACAAACAAAAGAAATATTAACATGCTCTTACTATTTTCTGTTATGTATAATGACAATTTTGGGGGGGGAAAGCTGGTTGGATTTTTTTAAACTATAAATACTGAAAGTAAGCTTCAGTTTGTTAACATTAGTTAACATGAACTTAACTTCCAATAACTTCTGAAGCATTGATTTATATTAGTTGCAGTGACATCGAAGTAGACCTGTCACAATAATCAATAATCAATAATCACAATAATACAGACTTATGGCACAGCACGTGGACATGACCTCAATCATTTTTGTAAATGTAAGGTATATATCAGCTATATATAAAAAACAATTCTAGCAACATTCTAGCCGATTGCTCAACCTCTCTATCTCTAAAAAAAAAAATGGTAAAAAAAAAAAAAAAAAAACTATAGTATTTACTGTAAATTACTATAGTATATTTTCATGCGGGTGCCTGACAACTGAAAATAAATCTAGTAAAATCTAGTAAATCTTTTTTGTTAACATTTATTATTATTTATTTGTTTAGGATATACATTTTCACATTCTGATTTCAATGTCTAATTATTGAATTGTTAAAATGACTATAATTAAATGAAATAATCTTAAGAATGAAATATGATGTGTTCTTTGGAAAAGTGTACTTGTATTATGCATATATACAGTGTACGTTTATTGTCACTCTGTCATTATATAATGATTGGCATAAAATGATCTTAAAATGACAATAATATAGTTTATCACAATGTAATTTGGTGCAATATATCATACAACAAAAAATAGATATCAGGCCTGCATTGAAGTAGTATTTTTATTAATTGATTTAACAAAGAAAGATTAATTAAAAAGACAAAAAAAAAAAAACAGGTCCACTTAAAAATGATATATTGACTGTTCATTGGAGAGGTACAAGACTTTGTAACTTTCCACTTTTCTAACAGTGGAATTAGAAACACTGACACTGGATTTAATGAGTTTTGGGTGGTAAAAGTATACAATGTACAATTTGACCCGCATAAAAATTAATGGGAAATGGCACTTCTTTTCTTTTTTGTTTTTCAAAAAATTTTTACAGGGTGATTCAAAAAGAATACCACAACTTTCAGGCTGACGTTACTCGAGTGTCTAGAGGGGATCATATTGAACATCTATGAACTTTGTTATGTATTCTTCACATTAAGTACCCTAGGTTCCATCATGTTTCTTTGATTAAATACACATTTTCAAAGGTGTGGTATTTTTTTTAACCCCCCTGTATACATCTGAACGCTAACTGTGTTTATGTATAGAATGCGCCTTTAGTTCCACAGGGCCCTCTAGTGGTAAAAAAACAAAGATTGCAAGTTGTTGTGATTTTTAGAACCAAATCCCGTCGTTCTTTGGAACGCATTCATTCATTCATTCATTCATTTTCCTTTGACTTAGTCCCTTTATTAATCAGAGGTCACCACAACGGAATGAACCGGCAACTTATCCAGCATATATTTTACACAGTGGATGCCATTTCAGCGCCAATACAGCACTGGATTCACATATACTACGCCCAATTTATTCAATTATTCAATTCACCTATACCCAGGGGCGCCGCTAAGGGGGGGAAGTTAGGACGATTCTAAGGGCCCATGCACTGTATGGTTCAGTCCGTCAGTAGCGGGAAGAGAGTTGGTGCTTTGTTGAGTGCGATCGTCAGGTAAGCTGTCAAAGCAGCGATGTCCTCGAGGTTACCATCAGCTGCGTCCCAAATCTCATACTTATGCACTATTCTACCCCATTTTGTAGTATAAATAGTGTAAGTAGTGCGATCACACTGAAAACTCTACAAATAATAAGTGCACTTTAATTACCCGGATGATGCACTCAGCATCATTTCTGGGTCTCGGCTTATTTATGGGTCTCATTGCAATATAATTTTGTGTCTTATTGATTGTTGTCACTATTCCAGTGTATTGCACATTGTATGAGACACTACTGCAGTACAGTTATTTAAATAGTTACACACTGGTGTTTTGTGTGTTTAGAAATGTAAAATTTTCAGTGAATATTTGATTACTGTTCCTTTTTTTGTACTACATTTACATTTGAACAATAAATCATCTGCTAGCTACAGTCATGGCCGTTCTCTTAGTAAATACGATGATAAGTAGTGGACAAAATTAATAATGAATTGCATACGTCAGAATAACTACATTGCAGACTAGCTTGGTAGTAGGGGGCCCATTCTCATACTTTTTCATGGGTCCCAAAATCGCTAGCGGCACCCCTGCCTATACCGCATGTCTTTGGATTCTGGGGGAACCAGAGCATCCGAAAGAAACCCACGCAAACACGGGGAGAACATGCAAACTCCACACAGAAATGCCAACTGACCCAGCCAGAGCTCGAACCAGCGTCATTCTTGCTGTGAGGCGACAGTGCTAACCACTGAGCCACCATGCCGCCCCTCTTCAGACTACAAATTAAAACATTTTAGATGAAATCCGAGAGCTCTCTGATCTTACATAGACAGCAATGGTTCCGAGATGTCCTGAAAAGGATCCAAAAATGTTGTCAAAACAATCCATGCGACTTCAGTGGTTCAACTGTAATCACATGAAGCTCCAAAAACACTTTTGTCCGGCAAAATGAACATTTTTTAAAACAACTTTGTTCATCAAGGTCTTCCACATCAGGTCACATTTACTAATTCAAAGAGAACTGGTCGCTGTGATTTGAGGTGTTTTTAACATGGTCACAACTGTATTAATCCACACAACCATTAATAACTTTAACCAAAGCCTAAGTGACTTCATTGAGAACCCAAAAAATAATTTTACCTTGTGTAAAATGGGCATCCACTCTCACTATTAAATAATAATACACTGCAGGGCCGTGCAGAGACCTTTTAAGGGGCAGGGGCTCAAATGGAAAAACGGGCACTTTTTATTTAATTATAATAATAATTGTACTTTAATAAATAAAATATATTAAAGGATATTTCACCCTAAATTCACCATATACTCACCCTTAAAAGGACAGTTCATTCAAAACTAAACATTCTGTCATCATTTAATCATCTTGTACTTGTTCCAAACCTATTTGACTGTGTTCTTTTGTTGAACAAAATAATATTTTGAAGAGAGCAGGAAACCTGTAACCATTGACTCTCATGGTATTTGTTTTTCCTGCTCTGGAAATCAGTGATCTCAGGTTTATAGCTTTCTTTAAAATATCTGTTTTAATCTGTAATTCTTTAGTGTTCAACAAAATAAAGAAACACAGATTCTGAACCACCTGAGGAGTAAATGTTCATTTTTGGGTGAACTATCCCTCTTTAATCTACCATTTTTTTTTCTTCTGTTGAACAAAATAATAAAATATTGTGAAGAATGTTGGACACACTGATAGCCCCTGACTTCTATAGCTAGCCTATACGTAGGCTACATGATTTTATAGCTTCAATTAACATTATATATTCTGAATAAATGACTGCAGAAACAAGAGGGGAATATATTCACTATCCAGCTGTCATTTCTTCATTACATTAGCCTCAGCTAATAGCCTGTATGCCTGTGCTAAACTTTAGCTAACTTATTATAGGGAGGATTTTAGCAAGACAAAAAATGCCTATTTGCTTTTGAGCTTTTAAATAAATTGCTGACGTTGAATTTGAGCCACAGGAAGTCTTTTGTTAACCGTTACTCACCTCCATACACTATAGATGAATGACGGATGAATGTACATCGGCGGTTCTGTCGATCATAGCGCGCTGCAGTTACGGAGGTCAGCTAGTAACACCTGTTTTACGCACAGTCCGTCTGTAGTGTGTGTTTGGGCCAGACTGTGAGCTACAGGTATGGCCCAGATGCAGTCCGTGTGTAGTGTGGATGCAGGCGTTGAGAGACTTTACTCCGCTAACTTTTGTGGACAGAGTAACAATGTACATAGCATTAGGGCGTTCGCCTCACAAGTGGTTTCACTTTACAAATCGTCGGTTCGAGGCTCGCTTGGAGGCTAAAACCAAGATAGACTTTAAAATTTAGTTTTTTTTATTATTATTTGACAGGGAAAGTTGTCCTTAAAATTAGAACACGCATTAATTTATCCACATATATTACATTATTATTAGTATTTTAAAAAAATATTATTATCCCCAGGAAAAAGGGCACTTTCTCTCCAGGAGAAAAAATGGCAGGGGCTCAAGCACCCAAAGCCCCCACTCTGCACGTGCCTGATATACTCTAAGGAATGCGAAAAGAAAACGGAGGATCAAAAACAGTGACAATATAATTAATTAGGAACTTTAATTACGCAACAACATAGTAAGAACAATGTGCATTGTTATTACTATTGTTTAAATAAATAATATCTATTCAAATGACTAGCTGACGCGCACACGCTGGAATGTGACATTGTGACCGTATCTTCTGTTTAAGCGGCAGCGGCGGCACAGCGGTGCCCGGGCAGGGTTAATTTTATTGTTGCCATGCCAATGATTTGATTTGAATGGAGTCAGTACGGAGCCGCTGATAGTGTCCATAGCAACGCTCCATTATTTTCCCGGGAGATTGTTGTGATTTGGCGGGGTCAGGCAAGGTTAAAAGCACATTAAAAATCAATATATACACACTTGCGTCTGTCTCATCGAGTCAGACTCAGAACACAGCGGTCACAGTACAGTATATGCGGGAGAAAAAGAGAGATAGAGACATGAATCACACATCTGAGAGGCTTTTACCTGCTGCCCATGTCAACAGCTCTCGATACAGGTGCCCTCATTCACAGCGGAAGACATGGAGAGACAATGAGAGCCCTCATCGACCCTCGAGTGGACGTTTAATCCGGTATATTAATATAGATGTGGCCACTAGATGGCACTACAAGCTAACGCAAATTGACTTTAGCAGCGGCAGCAATTATGGTAGTGATAACTTTCTTAACCAGTCTCAATCTATGGTCTCAATAGATAAGAAGACCATCATTTACGTACAGTCTGGACGCTTCTTTTACTAGAGTAATATACCTATAGGCTATCTGTCATTATGGTATTTTAACTAGGTGGTGCATATGTTCACTTTACATTGTCCACATGTAGGCTACACAGAAAAACATTATTCATTGTACAGTATTTCCTAAAAATTTTTAAGGTCAGTGGTTGCAAACAATTTATATGGCCTGAATTTAAACGATCAAATCAAGTTGAACATTATAACGTTTTATTCGTTTAAATTCAGCCTATATACATCGTTTGCAACTACTTAAATTCTTTTAGTAAATACAACAAATTATTTGTTTCAGTTAATAGGCATATGCTTTTGTTTTATTATTGAAATTTGTGAGATGCATGCTAATGTTTTTTTATGTAAATCTTTGAGGGATATTACAGTGCTTTTGATGGTTTGAACAATTGTTTCACACATAGGTCTTTAGATGCCCCATTCTTCCATATAATCTGATCTGAAAAATCGTATTATTATTTTTGGTATTATTTTATAATTATTTTTTACAATTTTAGAATTGAAATTGTTGCTATTTTTCATTCAAATGATGTATGAATTATTTAAAAAAAATCTCTAAATATTTCCACTGACATTATGCCATATGGCATCCCAATAATTATTTATATTTTATTTATATAAATTATTTATATTCTTATATTCTAAATTATTTTATATTCTTTTCTTATTATTATTTTATAATTATTTTACAATTGTATTTCTGTCATTATTTTATTTTATTAAAATGGTGAACGAATGAAATCAAATGAAAACATTTCCTCTGACATCTGATATGGCATCCCAAAAGAAAATCGGCCAAATTATTCATATGCTTGTGTTAATATTTTTATGATTATTTTGGAATTGTAGAATTTATTTTATTAAAATTATGTATGAATTTATATGAATAATTGTATATATTAATTTTTTTATGCTTTTTCTCTAAACATTTCCACTGACATCTGATCTGGCATCCAAAAAGAAAATCTATGAAATTATTTATATTATTGTGTCATTACTATTTTGTAATTATTTTAAAATTGTATTTCTGTCATTATTTTACTTCATTAAAATGATATATTTATTATTTTAAAATGTTTTTTTTTCCAAATAATTCCACTGAGGTCTAATATGGCATGCCAAAAGAAAATTCCCCAAATTAATAATTTTCTTGTGTTAATATATACTTTTATAATTATTTTAGAATTGTAAAATTTATTTTATTCAAATTATGTATGAATTTATAAGAAATATATAATTTTGCAGTTTTTATGTTTTTTCTCTAAACATTTGCACTGACATCTGATATGGCATCTCCTCCAAAAAAACTAAATTATTTATATTATTGTGTTATTATTATTTTATAATTATTTTAGAATTGTATTTCTGTCAATTTTTTATTTTATTAAAATGATGTATGAATTATTTATGACATTATGATATGGTGTCCCAAAAGAAAATTCCACAAAGAGAATTGATAGAATTGCAAAGCTTAAACCGTAGGAAATGTTTTAAAAGCAGTCCAAGCTTTACTTTAAGGGCATCTCTCTGGCGAGTCAGCATATAAATGGCTTACATTCTCTGCAAATAATGATGAAGAAATATACACACACAAAAAAAATCTAATTATCACATACAACCAGCAGAACAAGGACACACTTTCCTTTATCTATCAACACGCTGTGAAAATGTTCCTCCTCAAAAATACATGACATTCTTTCATCTTTCTGCGTTCTTTCATCTTCTGGTACTCGCAGCGCTTTCTGTCCCTCAGTCTTTTTTTGTGATGATATTATTTTGTGTGACAGGATGCCCGTGGAGAAGAGAGCTCCTTCATCAAGGAAGTGAAAAAGAGGACCTGAAGGAGACCCCCGAAGAGGAGCTGTCTTGGGGCAGAGCGACCATCAGCTCGGTGAAGCTGCAGCCGTGTGTGTTTGAGCTCTGCAAGTTTTACTCTCAGTGTGTGTGCAGAGGATTCAGCCACCGAGCAGCAGCTTTACAGCGGTACGGCAATGCACCACAGCTGTTTACACCCTCAGCAGGACGCACAGCAGGCAGGAATGATACACATGCATGTTACAGAGGACTCACAAAGCTGTGTTGGGTGTAATTAGTTGCAAAGTAACTACTATAGTTACGGTAATTAAATTACTTTTCAGCTGAAAAATTAAAGTAAGGCATTACTGTTCAATTTTAAGTCAGTTTCTTGTAATATACCTGCCTTAAATTTATTCATTCATTAATTTTCAAGAGTTGAATTTACTTAGAAAAAGTGTGGAAACTGATTACCTCAAATTTCTTAAGAAAATTAATTAATAATTCTTGAGTTAAAAAAGCTCACTAAAACTTTGTACAGCTAACTCGCATATTCTTGTAGATGTAACTACAAAATGAGAGTACTCTGAACTCAACTTGACAAGTTAACTTAACTTACAAAAGCAAGTTAAGCCAAGTATATACAACTCAAACAAAACAGTAAAGTTAACTGCACTGCTTGTTCATTTTACTAAGAAAGTGTGTGGAAACTGATTGCCTTACATTTCTTAAGTAAATTGTACTCAAAACTAAGTTAATTAAACAAGACAGACACCAGATTGGCAGAACACTAAAACATGTATTTGTTCCATAACACAATTTCACAATCACAAGTCACAATGAGGACATTTGCCCATAAAACACAGTTTTACCTTTTTTCTTTTTTGTTCATGGTGAAATGCACAAATAAGCAGATAAACAGTACATTGAACACTGTGCAAAGCTTAGTGTTGTAGAAATCATTTTTCAACAAAGCAGAAAAATCTCTTAAAACTCCATTATAAAACCACTTAGGTAAAATGTCACATGTCCTCATCATTAAACAATATGCACTCTCTATTTTTTTTAGTACATATAACATTCTTTTGAAGAATAAACATTCTAAAACCAACCACTTAAAGGTGCAGTTCACCCAAAAATAAAATTATAAACACCATTTACTCAAGTGGTTTCAAGTCTTTTGGAGTTTCTTCCTCCTTTTGACCACAAAAGATATTTTGAAGAATGTTGGGAGCTGGTAAACTGGTGGGAAGCACTGACATCCACAGGAAAAAAAATTATATTCTTTTTATCTTTCACTTTTTGTGCCATTTGTTTGTGCCAGATTGCACCATGAGGGTGTCCAGGCCTTTAGTCCAATATACTAGTTTATCTTAAGTACTATTTACTCAAGATGTTTAGTTTTGGCACTAAATACTCCTAAAAGTTAACTTAGCACAGAATAGTCAAGTAAAATTTTCCCAGAGATGGGTTGCGGCTGGAAGGGCATCCGCTGTGTAAAACAACTGCTGGATAAGTTGGCGGTTCATTCCGCTGTGGCGACCCCGGATTAATAAAGGGACTAAGCCGACAAGAAAATGAATGAATGAATAGTCAAGTAAAATCTACTAATTTAAATAAATCAGTAAAGTTTACAAGCTTTTGTTGAGTAGATTCAGTGATTACTTTTTACAGTGCATACAGTAGCATTGTATTATTAATGTTTTGTGTTTGACAGATATTGTGTGGACAGTCACCGCTGGTATGAGAGGCATACAGCAGAAGTCTGCGGTCGGATGAGGAGAGTCACCTTTTCCAGAAGTGAGTTACACAACATCAACCAATCAAATACTGACAGCAAACTATTAATATTATAACATATTGAATAACCATATTATCATATAAAAACATTCATCGCACTCTAACAGTCCATTCAAATCATTAGCAACAGCAGAGAGAAGTTCCAATTATTGAATTATTAATTTAATCCTCATAATTCCTTTAGAATCTGTATAATAACTGTATTATAACTTAATATTGTACTACTAAAACCATATTATTTTTGAAATGCAACTATTTTTTTACATGAAAAAAGTTTTGAATGTTAGCATACTTTATTATTGCGTTTACCCCATTTTGATTAATTAACAAACAGAGAAATAGTTTTAATTGCATTATCTTCACCAATAATACATTCACCAGTGTTTCTGAGAGTTAATTATTCTGGGTTATTTAGAGCTATGTCAGTCTGTTGTTAAATGTGTCAGATCTGCTTTATCATTCCCTCTCACACATGCACACACACACAGGTCAGCTCATTAAAGGATCTGCATGTGCTTGTGTTTGTGTGGATGCTTGTGTGTATGTGATCCCTTTAAAACACTCTTCCTACCAGACTAATGATGTCTAGGGTCAGTTTTAATGATGGTGAAGTGTGTGTGTGTTGTGTTGTGCCGGACAGAGACAGAATATGAAACAGGTTGCAGACAGACACCTGATTATAGCGTCTCCAGCGGTGAACTGAACCCTCTAGGACTGCTGATGTTGATCATAGTTAGTTCTTGAGAATCTCCAGTCATTTAAGGCCACATGAGGCTCCTTGTTTGCTGACCACACAAGCATCCTCAGCTATAATTGTGTGAAGTCTGACATGAGCTGATGAAGCAGAAATGCACTAAAGACCAGACATGAACTGATAATCCAAGGACTTTCTGATTATTGCATTAGGGTTCATGTTAGCGTGGCTTGAAGGGCATCTGCCGCAAACACCAGAGTAATTGGCAGTTCATTCCATACTGTATATACACATTCACCGGCCACTTTATTAGGTACACCTTACTAGTACCGGGTTGGACATCCTTAAACCTTCAGAACTGCCTTAATCCTGCGTGGCATAGATGGCATAGACCTGATTCGTGTCTCCATTGCAAAAGCATGCTATACAGCTATTTTAACAAAACATTCCAAACAATAATAAATGTACCTATAGCCTATATTTAACATTTATGTACTCAAAACACACTATTTGATAACAGATATTGCTGGCTAGTTAAGTTTGAGTTCGTTTTGAAGCCTTTCTCTCTCTCTCTCTCTCTCTCTCTCTCTCTCTCTCTCTCTCTCTCT